>JAVTVY010028288.1:0-50000 GCA_036873755.1 Hanleya hanleyi
TCTAATGTTATCAATACACGCAATCATTTAACATAGGAATTTGCTAGTGCGAATTTTGGTGCAAAATGAAGGATTGTAAATTAACCCAGGAAAGGTTGGGGTCCACTATATTGACCAATCAGCAGACCCGAATAAGAGCCAATCCGCTGTCTATAAAAAGAGCCAATCCGCTATCGCTAAAAAGAACCAATGAAGCCAGCATCACCTAGGTTGAAACAGCCAATGAAAATATACTGTATTTCAGTATAAAGCCAGCGGGAGCGTGGTCAGCGCCATTCCATTCACCTTTTACATACCAGCAAAACATAGAAGATGAACAGCAGAGTGGCGAAAATGTCAACGACAGGGGCGTCGGGGAGAATGATGGAGATACAGCGGGAGATTGCCCGGAGACAGAGGAAGACCATGGTAAAGGCTGTCAAAGATTTCTGGCTGGGGGAGGTACGGAGATGGTGCCGGCACGTCAACAATGACTTCACTCCGGAGGCAGCCCAGAATCTCCGTGCTCTCATCGTGCTGGCCAGGACGGTCAGTGATGAGGCCTGGCTCAGCCATTTAAAGACAGCAATGGAGGAGTTACATCCTCCTCCACCACCAACACAACAACAACAAGAGCCGGAATTCGTCAATATTGACGAATTGCCACGAATCCCACCAGCCAATTTCCTACAAGATCTTCCAGTCGCTGAAGAACAACAACAACAGCCTGGCCGGTACACCTTACAACCGTACCGGTACTTTTCCATCAGTGATTTTACGGAGTAGACAGGCAAACTCCTCCTGAATAAAACAGGGTAAACAAATTGACTTCAACGGCCCTTTTCAGGGCCAACCAAAGGCCCTTTTCAGGGCCACCCCAATCTACCGAAAGGGGAAACTTCTAACTTGGCACATTCAATTCAAATCAGGTCATACATCATGTCCTCTATATTCTATATAATTACCAATCTCCAACTCCAAAAAACAATCCCTGCCCCCACCTCAGCGGCCCTTTTCAGGGCCAACCCCCAGCCCTTCCAACACAGAGGGATTTTTTCTCAGTGTTTTAGGGCCAACCCATGCAAAACTTTTGTGCAAAATATGTGGATTGTGAGTTAACCCAAGAAGGGTGGTCGTGCGGACCTCGGCGTAGGCACCTTGTAGGCCACCAATCAGCATCGACTCTAATGTTATCAATACACGTAATCATTTAACATAGGAATTGACACTAGGTGAATTTTGGTGCAAAATGAAGAGATTCTGACGACACCCAGGAATGGCGCCAATACAGTGGTGTACATGTTCCAAAGACCCTTTTCAGGGCCAACCGTAATGTTATATCAATACATGCAATCATTTAACGTAGGAATTGACACTAGGTGAATTTTCGTGCAAAATATGTGGATTGTGAGTTAACCCAGGAAGGGTGGTCGCGCGGACCTCGGCGTAGGCACCTTGTAGGCCACCAATCAGCATCGACTCTAATGTTATCAATACACGTAATCATTTAACATAGGAATTGACTAGTGCGAATTTGGTGCAAAATGAAGAGATTCTGACGACACCCAGGAATGGCGCCAATACAGTGCTGTACATGTTCCAAAGACCCTTTTCAGGGCCAACCGTCATGTTATATCAATACATGCAATCATTTAACGTAGGAATTGACACTAGGTGGATTTTCGTGCAAAATATGTGGATTGTGAGTTAACCCAGGAAGGGTGGTCGCGCGGACCCCGGCGTAGGCACCTTGTAGGCCACCAATCAGCATCGACTCTAATATTATCAATACACGTAATCATTTAACATAGGAATTGACACTAGGTGAATTTTGGTGCAAAATGAAGAGATTCTGACGACATCCAGGAATGGCGCCAATACAGTGCTGTACATGTTCCAAAGACCCTTTTCAGGGCCAACCGTAATGTTATATCAATACATGCAATCATTTAACGTAGGAATTGACACTAGGTGAATTTTCGTGCAAAATATGTGGATTGTGAGTTAACCCAGGAAGGGTGGTCGCGCGGGCCTCGGCGTAGGCACCTTGTAGGCCACCAATCAGCGACGGGTATTATTCGGTTTACCGTACATTGATACTAATACCTGGGCGCTGTTAGTAGGAAGTTTTTCCATTGACTCAGTGTTATTTACCTATTGTTACCTAGGTGTGTGTGAGTGCATGTGCAGGACTTGGTGTTATTTTTGTGCTTTCAGTTAGAAGTTCTCTTTCGAAAACATTGGTTGGCCCTGAAAAGGGATTTTGGAAAGTGTTACGACACTTTTACGAGCGGTAGATTCTCTTCACCCCGGACACCTGCTTCCTACACACGGGACACTTGATCTTTAAATGCTGTTCGTTCGTTTCAGTACAGTGGCACGTGTCCCCTATACAGGTTAGGGTGACCCAGCATTCTTCACATAGGCATAAATGCCCGCACGGAAATAGGGCGTACAGGCTTTCCTCGTTGGTACACACGCTACAGTTTGATTTACTTTCTTCCTTATCTAGGTCTTGTTGTAGTTTAAACTTCACAGCCACTGCGTGATCCATGTCTTCCTGCATTTCAATAATCCGCGCGTTCAGGCGGGTTACCTCGGTCCAAGAGCATGGTGGTGGTGTTGTTGTTGTTGTTGTTGTTGTTTCGGTAGCCACTGTATTTGCTGGGTGTGTGTTTAACCACTCTAGGTCGGGCAGTTCTTCATCATCCGTAGGTACATCCTCATCTTCTTCCATTGCCAACCTCCAGACCTCTTCGTCCTGTTCTTTACTTTGCCGTCTCAACGTAGTATCGGCAATACTGTGTATCCGCTCCAAGCTTGTAATTATTGTGATACCATCGCCATGTTCTTCACTCGTAATCACCTCTCTATGTTCCCTAGGATCGTTGAATAACCTTCGTCTTGTACCCATGATTGTAGTTGTCAATGAATACACCCCACCCTTAAAAATTATACCCTTTTATACGTTTTTCTATCCAACATGGCCGCCGCGTTCGAAAATGGCCGCCGCGTTCGAAAATGGCCGCCGCGTTCGAAAATGGCCGCCTAAAAACATTCGAAAATGGCCGCCACGTTCGAAAATGGCCGCCGCGTTCGAAAATGGCCGCCTGTCAATCACGCCCCTTTTAAAACATGGCGGATTAACCGCCATGTTAACCTTAGCCGCCATGTTAGAGCCATGCATAGCTGTACTCGCATTTGCCTGCACACTGTATAGCGCTGTGTTACCGTAGCCGGTGTAATACGATAAAAATTCCTACTTTTTCTTTTCGATAAACGTGCTGCAATTTTCAGGGTCACATTATAAAATACTTGATGTATTTTTACGGAGGAAAACCGATTTATTTCAAGTGTACCGCGTTTTCCATACTACCCTACTCAACGTTACGGGTCTAAAAAATCGATAAAAGGATTAAAAATAGCGGGTTCGCTTACCGCTAGCCTTCTGAATTTTTCAATGCTGCACGATGAGTTCCCCTAATTCAAGCTGAAATAAATTTTATACGTCCACTCGCATTTATTGCAAAATCACATCGGTTTAAAGTTGCAAAACAAACACAAAAAAATGTCTGCCTAGGCCAGCGCAAAGATATGATATAAAGATTACGCTCACGTCCGCGCGTTACACTATAAATAGCGCGCAGTATTTAGTGATTCATTCACAATTATGCCAGCCGGTATGAGACGTGGAGAAGCTTTTCATTTTACCAGTGCAAATTCACCAGCCTATTACACCGTTTTTGACCAGCCTGAGTCCACAGTCATGGAGTCATCCCTGGCTGAAGCTCAAACCATGGATATTGAGGATATTGACAACCTGTTACAAGAGTTCATGATAGATGATCAACTACAACCGCTAGAGAACATCGATATGGTACATGATGAGCCATGGCTGGATGATATTATACAAGACCTATTTAAAGATGAAGAACAATCACAGGGCGGCGATAATGAAGACCACCCAGCAGCACAAGTCACACCGGATGTTACGGCACTGGAATATCAACGATTTGACCAAATTGACGCCGTACTAGAAGATATCTACAAACAAGAACATCAAACCCAAGCCCAAGACCAAGAAACAGAAAGGAGAAAAGAAGAAGAGATGGGTATTTTACAGCCACAAGCAACAGAAAGAGAAAATGTCCAACAAGACCAAGAAAATAGAAAAAAAACAACAAGAAATGGAAGGTTTACAGCAGCAGCAGCAGGAAGACATCGTGTACTACACTAATGTCATAGCAAGAAGACTGGCGCCAAACACAGAATGCAAAGCAGCACAATATTTACGCTGCGTGGAATGTTGTAATAACTATGCCAACTACGCCACTTTCCCCTGTGGCCATCAAGCCTTGTGTATAGGCTGTATACACCGACATGCCCGATTAACAGAGCCTACGCGCGATATCACCCCCATAGTGTGTAAACTCGTAGCGTTGAAATGCCCGGTGTGTAGTGTGAGAGGGCCACCCGACCTGGTCCCAACCATGTAACCCCTTACATGTTTCAAATGCCCTTTTCAGGGCCACCCAATGTTTTCGAAAGAGAACTTCTAACTCAAAGCACAACACCAGCTCCCATCACCACACTCAATGAACACTAACACTCATTTTTGAATTTTCTACTATTTGTATTAACACAATAGAATGAACGTGTTCACCACAGTAAAACTCTGGGTATTGAATTTTTTAATACAATTATACGCTATGAAGGCACTTCAACACGCATAGAATGAACATAGAGAATGAACATAGAGAATGAACATAGCATGTAGGAATACGATAATATCTGAATGTTTTCAATGCAACAAGACTTGAAAATGTTCAATATTTATACAACAAGACTAACACAATAGAATGAACGTCTTCACCACAGTAAAACTCTGGGTATTGAATTTTTAATACAATTATACGCTATGAAGGCGCTTGAATGACCGTAGCATGTAGGAATACGGTAAAATGTCTGAATGTTTTCAACACAAGACTTGAAATGTTCAATAGTTATGCATCAACGTAGCATGTAGGAATACGGTAAATGTCTGAATGTTTTCAACACAAGACTTGAAATGTTCAATAGTTATGCAACAAGACTTGTTTGAACTCATCATCGTCTTTCCGCCCCTGGTGCACGTAGATGTAGGTAGCAATCTGTTCACGTGGAATTCTGGGAGCGCCGGCAGCTTCCAATGCCAGGGCAATTTGCTCCTCGGTCACGTCCTGTAGTGCCTCAGTGATCAGCGCGTATGATGGTACACTATTCTCCAGACACGTATGCATGTTTATCGGACTGTTGTTCACACAGCCTGCACATGCTTGGATACGCAAGTGTTGAATGCGAGGTCTGACATGATCCATGAATGGGTCGATGTACTTCTTACAAATATACTGAGTCACCTGGGTAGACAGGGCTTCATGAATTATAGCTGTGAGACTCTGCAACTTCCGCCACGCCGTTATTTTCAAGGTGACACCCTGAGGACAAGGAACACGCTGTTGCGTATCTGACCTCATTTTCCATTTCCGTATATGCACCAGGAGCTGGTCGTTGAATGTACCACAGCTGACAAAAATGTCGTCACCCACATAAAATTTCACTTCGTCACGTGCCTGCTGGTCAATGAGTGCATCGAGGGGGGAATCAATGGTCTAGTTTTAGCCAGGTGTCGTGCGTTAAGGCGATATGCCTAGCTGGTCTGTCGTTAAAGGCCGGTACGTTAAAATGCACTTCTTCGTCTTTGACACTCACAGTTAAATAGGCTGAGAGCTCCCAAATGTTGGTGTGGGCTGTCTGGTAGGCCTGCTGGATCATGTTATTGATCTGCTGCACAGACATAGGAAGTTGCACCTCTTCTTCTTCTTGTTTCACTGGCTCAGGCACTTGCTCAGGTATTTCTAAAGGTGTTAGTCGAGACCGCTTGGGTCGTGCACCGCGTTTGACAGGTGTACGCTCTTCGGTGTTGTGCATGACTAAGATATCATCATCTTGTACAACGTGGGCTTGAAGTAGATGTGCTAGTTCTTCATTTCCCGTCTTCTTCAGCGCCTCCACGAAGGCTAGAAATGCATAGGGGCCACGGCGCAGTAGACCGTCGATGAGGGCTCTGTTTTGTCCTGAAGTGGTGTTGTTGGCCATGATATCTTCGCGACCGTGTTTCAGGAGTATGTTTTCCTCCATAAGCAGATGACATAGTTCGGCCACATGCTGCATCTCATCAATCAGGCGAACACGGTACTTTTGAAGCGTAACTAGCTCGGATGACTGCATGACTGTGGCCTCAGGCGGGTCAAAAACGGTGTAATAGGCTGGTGAATTTGCACTGGTAAAATAAAAAGCTTCTCCACGTCTCATACAGGCAAACAGGCAGGTAGACAGGCTGGCTAGTGGTCAGGCAGGCTAGTGGTCAGGTAGGCAAACAGGCAGGCAAACAGGCAGGTAGGCAGGTAGGCAGGCAGGCAGGCAGGCTGGTCAGGTCAGGTAAGTAAGGTAGTGCAATGAATACACCCCACCCCTAAAAATTATCCCCTTTTATACGTTTTTCTATCCAACATGGCCGCCTAAAAACACGGCCATTTTCCAACATGGCCGTCTAAAAATACGCCCCCTTCCAAGATGGCCGTCTAAAAACACGCCCCGTTCCAAGATGGTCGTCTAAGAACACGCCCCCTGTTCGAAAATGGCCGCCTAAAAATACGTCCCATTTTCCAACATGGCCGCCTAAAAATACGCCCCCTTCCAAGATGGCCGTCTAAAAATACGCCCCCTTCCAAGATGGCCGTCTAAAAATACGCCCCCTGTCATGGCCGCCTGTCAATCACGCCCCCTGTCATGCCCGCCTAAAAATACGCCCCTTCCAAGATGGCCGTCTAAAAATACGCCCCCTTCCAAGATGGCCGCCTAAAAATACGCCCCCCTGTCATGGCCGCCTGTCAATCACATGGCCGCCTGTCAATCACGCCCCCTGTCATGGCCGCCTAAAAATACGCCCCCTGTTCGAAAATGGCCGCCTAAAAACACGCCCCCTGTTCGAAAATGGCCGCCTAAAAACACGCCCCCTTTTCCAAGATGGCCGCCTAAAAACACCGCCATCTTCCAACATGGCCGTCTAAAAACACTGCCCTCTTCCCATGCGGATGAATACAGTCTCAATATAGTCCCTCTTTGCCGGACCTATATGCACTTGATGACCCCTCTCCGCCACAATCCCGCCACAAATTACCTCTATATAGGGGTCAAAATTACCTCCATTTACGCTTTTTTCGATTTTAAAAATGGCCGCACCCAAAAGCCGCCATTTTCCAAGATGGCCGGCACTTGATCTCTACTTACGCCACAATCCCTCCACAAATTACCTCTACATCCGGGTGAAAATTATCTCGATTTACGCTTTATATACTACTTTCCTTGTTTCCCGTCAGACTGATTTTTCAAAATTGAGACGGGCAGGTTCTTATTTTTCATTATTCATTACTCATTATTTGAAATAAATTCGGGTCGACATCATTCAGCCGCCATGTTTGGGAATGTTTAAACAAATGAGTTACCTCCCCTGATGGAGATCATATTATTTTCGGCGATTTTGCCAGTTCGATCATCAGCTATGATGTGTCTTTGAGGATCCTGAGCAAACTGAGGTTGGCTTAAACTTTTGACTGTTCTTAACATCTTTAAAACGAGAAACTGCGCTTGGAACGTGCATCAAAGTATGAAAACAGCAAATAATGAAAATAATTGGAAATAATGAAAACAACGAGCGATAGGTTAAATGACATGCGGGCGGCTGATGGGAAACAAGGAATCAAGTGTGGGAGGGCTTACCTATACATGCTCCAGAAAAATTGGATCTACGAAAACGGAAAAGTGGCGTACCCAGATGGGGAATTGTTGCGAACGCACCTGCTTTTTCGCGAATTCGAAATGAACCAGGATTCCAATACCATCCAATTTTATTCGTACATCCAAATGGTCAGCTGTAAAATATTTGCGACAGTGAAATTTGAGTTTAACGGCCACAAATTGTTTCAACCAGCTGAACACCTGGGTTCCCAGGCAGCCTCGAATATTACAACTGAGCGATCTAGAAACCAGGTATTACTTCAGTTACATGCTGATTGATTAAATATATACGAATTTCTAAAGTAATTTTGTTACCTTATGTTGGAAAGGAAGATTGAAGTGGAATTAGAATGAGACAAACCATGTTGTATTTTAGTATTTGCGAACGTTAATGTTGGTTTTACTGTCGCAAATATCCGTTTTGCACAATTACTAGAAATAGTTGGAGGAGTGGAGAAGCTGGTGGTCGTCAAATAAATCTGCGATACAGTCAATTAGCAGTCAGTTTTATTGAGGTTATTATTTTGGACATATTAATGTGTAAAAGTAAGTTGTTCAACTAAACCGAT
This sequence comes from Hanleya hanleyi, assembly GCA_036873755.1. Lineage (NCBI taxonomy): Eukaryota > Metazoa > Mollusca > Polyplacophora > Lepidopleurida > Hanleyidae > Hanleya > Hanleya hanleyi. Next base: position 8,385 of record JAVTVY010028288.1, read on the forward strand.
CACCAAGAGCCTGGTCCGCGCCTACGGAGAGTTGAATTTTGTGGGGATTTGCCTGGGCATCGAGAGAGAGGGGAGGGGGGGGGGAGAATAAGATTAACGTCGCATTCAGCAAATATTTCAACTATAATTGCGACAACCAAATCCTGGACAGTGTATAGATCGAGCATCCTATAGATGGATTTCTTTGAAGTGACATAATTTGTAGGCAAAGCAATTCCCATAGAAGAAAGTCCACATAGTGTCAAACGGAGCACTGAACATTGGTCGACTGCTTGTCTGTCAGAGAAAGTTTTGGATGAATCAAAAAGAAGCGTCTAGTCCGTCATTCATAATTCAGCCGTCGTCCATTAAAGAATATCCGCGTCCATAATCCAAAGACCTATTCCATATTCCATGTAACAGTATTAGCACCAAATTCAAAAAGACAATCATAGTATACCTAAACATAGGCTAGTTTTCTACAAGAGAGAAGCGGTCAACAGTTTTCAATGATGTCGACAAGACATCATGATCTTCCAAAAATATAAAATCCGTATCGTTGATCAGTATTCTTAATCCATAATAATCGTTGTAAGGTCGTCATCTAGAGAATGATGTATGTCATGAATGTATGTCATGCTTGATTGTGACTGTTCATATGAGCACCATCAAGATCTTGAAGTACATGTGTTCATACGGCCCCTAGCCCCGGGTTAAGCGGAATTAGACACAAGTTACGAAACGTAACGCCATAGATCTTGTACGCCACGCTCGTATTTTGCTATCAGCATGCGATATGTATCGCCAAATTTGAGAAACTTTGAGTGGAGGCGTTTGGTGGTATAGTCCTGTTTTATAAGTTTCTGCAACAGTGTTTTGTGATGATGATTAAAATCGTCACATTTAGCACAGGATCTATCAAATGCTACTAGGCGAGATATGTATACGCCATATGCAGGTCCCACTGGAATATTACTGTCCAGAAAGGGATAATTTACGATGTCGAAATTGTAATCCTCTCCTTTGTCATAAAACAAGAGATATATTTACTACACTACAATCTATCAAAGATACTTCGCAGTAGTTAGATATTCTAAGGTTTGACCTCACGCTAATTTCAACAGAAGCTTTCGCAACTGTTTTATTGAAACAGAACTGCAAAAATAGTTTCCGAGTAACACATTAAGAGACTTACTGAATCGTGCTGGGGGAACCCCCTAAAATTGGGAAAATATAATATGCTCGACATCTGCCATAAACATCAATGAACCCAACAAAATGAAGGTAGGAACAAGGTATGCGGGTTGTCACGGAATTTGGGAGCTCCAATAATGCAGTATGGGTCAAATGAAAGACATACCATAAGTTATCTGAGGTACATTGAGCAATAATTGATTTAGAACAGTAGATAGCAAAGCGAACGTTCAAAGTCATTGGATTGGATGACGGCCAGACAAAATGTCGCGAATGTGAAGACCAAAAGTTGGTGTGGAGTTGGGTAACAAAAGCTAGCTAAACTATTACGATATGAAAACGGCGATATTACTGAGCAATAACTGGTATAGAACAGTAGATAGCAAAACGAAATTTTTAAAGTCCGTGGATTGGGGGAGGCCAGGAAGAAAATTCGCGAATATCTAGGTCAATAAAAATATGTCAAATAAGCTCGCTAAAATATTACGGTATGAAGACATACGTCGCAAAAGTATGAAAAGGGTAGGAAATCAGAAAATGGTGAGAAAACTACCAATTCCGATGATAATTACTTCTTGCTATAAGAAAATGGTCTTGCAATCACTAAAACAAAAAGGCTGCTTAAACACCATGTACACAGAACATCTTTTTTCTGAATTTAATACAGTTGAGAAGCCTCGGCTCTATTTTGTCTTCGAATGACTCGACCACATGGCGTTAAATAATGTCTAGAGGTGGTCAATTTTCGATATTGAAGAAAAATTTCTCACCCACTTTCACAAGGCTGGCTACGCCTCAGTGACTGCACCCTCAATGATAATTCATACAACAACTTAATATTATAATATTAGAAATCACACGATGCAAGTTTTATAAATTGTTATGTTATGTACAGTATATATTAAGTAAGCAAATTTAGGCATCCTTCTTAGGAATAACAAAAACTGAACCCCTCGTAATAACTCCTAATAGTGAAGTACTGAGAGCTCGTATGATGCCGACATCTAACGATATTCCTCGGCGATATATAGCCAAACTAACGTAAATTGAACCCTCCAGAGTAATGCTCTGTATGCATAGTCGCCAGAGTAATGCTCTGTATGCATAGTCGACAGTTATTCACAATTGTGGTATTAATATAGCAACTGTTAAAAACACGATAACTACAATTGCGACATTTGTGTCATTAACGGTTAATACAATGCTATCTTCGTCTACAAACATACATAATTCAGCTTTCATTTTAACAGGCGAGGAGCTTTGGTTCAACCAGATCCATGCAACGAATGCATCCTACCTTCGTGCGAACCCAGATTGGATCTCCAGTCCACTTCCTGACGACCGCTTCCTATTCCATACTTACTACGGCGATGGGTCAGACATAGAACCGGAAGTACTGCAGCACATTCGTGATGTCTCGTGGAGGAATGCCGTCGGTCTCCAACTTAGGAAAGGCGACATTCTTTGTTTAGATAACATGTATGTTCAGCATGCCCGTCTTGGGTATGTTGGCGAGCGACGGCTTCTCGTCAGTCTCACTGACAGCAAACTCTAAACCCAGATTAATGGTTAACTTTCAGACTAGGGTTCACTTGTCCGCTTGTGCTCTAGAGATTATTTTCGATGTTGATACGAGAGAACTTATGAAAAGAAGTGCAAAACTGTTCTTTCTCATTCACCAAACGATATGATGACACAGTGAGGATATATATATATATATATATATATATATATATTATTTGAAGGAATCTACAGATAGTCCTAACGGAATATCATATTTATACCTATATCTCTATAAAAATGAAGCGGGTCTTCTCTCTCGCCGACTTTACAGCAAGAGAGAGGACTTCAATTTAGACATCATAAACCATCCCTTTTTGGACAGTTATATTTCAGTGGGACCATATGGCGTATACTTATCTCGCCTGTAGTAGCATTTGCTATGCACATTTATTATTTTTGGAACATAGCAAAGCGAACGTTCGAAGTCATTGGATTGGATGACGGCCAGACAAAATGTCGTGAATGTAAAGACCAAAAGTTGGTGTGGAGTTGGGTAACAAAAGCAGGCATCATTGAAAACTGTTGATGTCTTTGTGTTATCTTTTTTATCAATCCATAAATGTACGGTAATTGAGTCCTGAAGAATGAAGAAGTTGAATCTCTTCATCTTTATGATGGATATTTTTTTCGCATTAGATTTTCGTGATCGGTGATAGGATATCATATATATCCGGACTGATAATGTAATTTGAACAGGTAAAAGTTGATTGACAAGTTCGGGTTGAATGGCTACAGTGGTATAAGATTTGCAAATAGGACCGCTGGTCGATATATTCGTATACAATGGTGATAATTATATTGATCAGGAACACAGTTCTCACAACAGAAAGACAAAAGCAAGTGGGTGGTTGAAATAATGGTCAGGGCCTTTAAAGATTCTAACATGCAATGATTCTTCCGAGAACCCCTTTACTAAGCCGATAGCACAGTCTATCTGTGCATATCATTCGTATAAAAGTACGCCCATTACATTATTGCAGAAACATTATGCTCCACCCCATCCATCCCCCCCCCACTCCCCCCCCCCACCCCGCCCGCTTACCAAACTTTCTATCCAACTGAGAGCTGACACTCCGTGACGTCATTTTGAGTCAATTTACATAACACCGCGAGCAGAGGATCATGGGTGTTACTTTGGCCATCTTGTATTTGTTTTACATTTTCTGTTAGAGCCTGATCCAAGGGTATAATGTGTTAAGTTTCAGTTCAGTAGAGTAACAGTTTAAGTTCAGTGGGGATAATGTCGGTACCTCTCTTCGTGGCCGCTGAGGAATAACACGGATAATATCGCTCAGGTTATTTCTAACTAGCTTAGATTTCACCTGATGGAATTGTACTGATTTATTCTCATACATGAATGCAGAAAAGGTACAGGTGTACTGCCGATGAGGTACAGTGAATATTTCTAACGTAGTAGAGACTTATTTAAGTCTATCTGGAAAGATGAACGAGTGATGAGATTGTAAGCGAACAATAAATGTGACTCAGTCTTTATGAGATGCTGTGGATAATAACAAACTTCATGAGTTTCAAAAAACTCATCTGAGCAGCCAGAAACGTTTCGATCAAGCCATGATCAGGCGATGTAGAATCGGGCATACACGATTAACTCACGGACATTTACTAAAAAAAAGGAACCAGTCCCAAGGTGTATTCCATGTTATGAAGTGAAACATATTCTGATCGACTCGATAGATTTAAGATTGTAAGAGATTTTTTTTATCAAGCAGCTACTTTAGAAGATCTTTTTAGTAAAAGAACACTATATTTTAGGTTATTTTAGAGAAATCGGTTGGTTTTATAAATATTAATGTATGTACATGTTTTTGGTGTGTTGTGTTGACTACTTCTGTATTGCGGGGCTTTTAACTTGTTTTTGTTGGAATACTTAGAATTTTGTTTGATCGTCGCTATATAGTTGAAATTCTCTCTCTCTCAATAGATGTGACGTAGCAATCAAGGCATGTACACTGTCCGTCCGAGTTGACAAACTATAGTCTGTCCATTTTAATTAGTCGTCTACTTTGGAACAAAAATCAATAGTAAACTCTGCATAAATTTCCATTTTTTAGCAGCTTGTAGAACAAACAGAACTCTACAAAACAACTACCATTTCCCCTTGATATCGATAATATATCACGCTAGAAATAACTTTGTAATTCTCTTCATATAAAACTCCAGTACAGTTGTTTCAGCTACCGGGACTCAATTACATAGGGAGACGTCGTAATGTATTCGTGTTGTCTAGCACAAAGGTCAATAATGTCGTTTACGGTCATAGGGGTGCGTGTGGTTTATCATTCGACAATTTCACTGGGCATTTGATATAAATGACACTCCCGCGGGCCGCCTGTTATTACTTTATACGGCATCAATGACCTTTGTGCCAATGCGCATGAATACACTATGACGTCACCTTATGCAATTGAGACCCGGAACATGAAACAACTGTACTGGAGTTCTATATGAAGATAATTAAACAGTTGTTGCGAGCGTGATATATTATCGACATTATAGAGTAATGGTGGTCATTTTGTAGAGTTCAGTTTATTCTACAAGCTGCAGAAAAGAAAATTTATGCCGAGTTAACTATTGATTTTTGACAACCTCCAAAGTAGACGACTAATTAAAATCAACAGACTTCAGTTTGAACACGTTCTATTTAAACTTGACAATTATCCATTTTGTCAATTGCATAGCATTTTTCAATCACAGTGTGAATTATATATAATATACAACCGCACAATCGAAGTATTGCTATACATATCCGGTATCTTCTGTGATATCAGGGGATCTCTATCATATCCTCTACGTTTCTGGTTACACACACTGCATTTTGAAACAACTATCTACATGTATAGCCCAATTTGGAAACGGTTTATCTCCCTTGTTCCATTAGGCGCGTGTTGGTGCAGAGAACTTCTGGTAAATACCACAGGTCCTCACAATTAGTTTAGTAATTAAATATTCTATTTTTATCGAAAATTGTCTTTCTTATGTACACATATACAGGAGCTATCGGTTCATGTAAAAATTATAAATAGGATAGTTTTTCAAACAAATATTGTGGAATAGTTCATCAATATATTGTACAAAATAATTGCGGGTGCCTTTGATAAAAGTGAAACCGATGCGACTACGTTCAGAAGCAGATTTTCAAACCATTGTCATCAAAGAGCGGCAGTTATACAAGGAGAGATCAGACACTTCCTGGAAAGGGTTATATGGCTACACATGACAAGCCAATATAGAACTTCACTGGCTCTTTTCTCACACTTCGTAATACCGACACCATATCAGGTACGACAACAACACAAGATGACCAGTGTATCTAGTGCGCAAGCGCACTTGTTTATTACAACCATGTGAACAGTTTAAAACGTAACCCAGACGCATCGATCACCTGTTAAATCAGCTGTATGTTACAAGCTGCACATCACACTACTATTGTTGTTATTCCTGTAAGGACAAAAGTTAACAAAAAGTTACCCTGTGTAATGCAGTTGCCGTAAATTAGGCCACTGCATCCCTGAGGCTTTAGATCATACAACAATCCATTGCAATCCATCGCAATGCAATTTTATCGATTTAATTTCAGCACTCGCCCCCTATTTCCGGAGAACCAATAATTATATATTCAAACTGCTCAAATGCAATGTTTACGTATGCCAATAAATCCATTTTATGCATGTCTCCCGTTTTATGCATGTGTTTTCTTTCCTCGGCAATATATGATTCTCAGTCAGACGTATGCCAGAGGCATGCAAGATTCCATTTCATGGATACAAGCATTAGAGTCGACATCAATTTGTCAACCATCGTGAAGGAACAATTTCCGCGTCCAAATTACTGCCGCATCAATTTCCCATGTGGGGTTGATGTCAGGTACTCTGCTCTATACCTTCTCTATACAGAGATGTTGTGGGAAAACCCTTCCAGTATTTGCATAACGCGTGGGGTATTAGTGGAGCAATCATCTCACAATGGGCCAAGACGCCACGCAACATTCCCAACTGTTGAGGAACTCATTCTGACCTCCGATATCTGAGATGGGTCCCGTCATATCCCTGCATAACCTGAGCAGTAATAAGCAAGATGCTGATTGGAAATATCCACTTGTGAGGTGGTTATATCCCTACACGAACCTAGTGATGGGCTAGTAGATACATGTTACGCTTGTAACAGCCTTGGGTCAAATATGGGGAATTTACCAAATCTCTACGCAATCCCCTCATGCTGTCATACGCATTCCCCACCTGATCCCCATACAGTTTGCCTCACACACTCCGCACCGGTTTTTAAGTGTATGTGTTTCTAAGGACAGTCATCGTACAGAAAAAAGGTTTGTTCACACGATACTATTAACTCCAAAACCAAGCAGACATAACATGATAAATCCTCAGTGTCACATATGTACTTCTGTGGTGGCAAGCTGTCGATTAGCTTACGAAGACCAGTTACAAATCCTCTGTGTCACAGATGTACTTCTGTCGTGGCAAACCGTGCAATAGCTTGCGAAGACCAGTTACAAATCCTCTGTGCCACAGACGTACTTCTGTCGTGGCAAACCGTGCAATAGCTTGCGAAGACCAGTTACAAATCCTCTGTGCCACAGATGTACTTCTGTCGTGGCAAACCGTGCAATAGCTTGCGAAGACCAGTTACAAATCCTCTGTGTCACAGATGTACTTCTGTCGTGGCAAACCGTGCAATAGCTTGCGAAGACCAGTTACAAATCCTCTGTGCCACAGATGTACTTCTGTCGTGGCAAACCGTGCAATAGCTTGCGAAGACCAGTTACAAATCCTCTGTGTCACAGATGTACTTCTGTCGTGGCAAACCGTGCAATAGCTTGCGAAGACCAGTTACAAATCCTCAGTGTCACAGATGTACTTCTGTAGTGGCAAACCGTGCAATAGCTTGCGAAGACCAGTTACAAATCCTCAGTGTCACAGATGTACTTCTGTCGTGGCAAACCGTGCAATAGTTTGCGAAGACCAATTACTATCCTCAGTGTCACAGATGTACTTCTGTCGTGGCAAGCCGTCGTGTAGCTTGCGAAGACAAGTTACAATTCCTTTGTGTCATAGATGTACTTCTGTCGTGGCAAGCCGTCGCGTAGCTTGCGAAGACCAATTACAATCCTCAGTGTCACAGATGTAATTCTGTCGTGGCAAACCGTGCAATAGCTTGCGAGGACCAGTTACAAATCCTCTGTGTCACAAATGTACTTTTGTGATGGCAAACCTCCAAGTAGTTCAGCTAGTGCAAAATTTCCATTGGCACGCACAAGTTCGTTATCCTCATGATTCCTCATAGCGGAGAACACTTGGGACACTCCTCCATTTTCGCAAATGTTTTTCTGTATGTCTGGGACATCCTTCGCTATGTGGGCCAGGGCTAGACACCCTTGACACTGCACTTGCCACACACTGCAATGCCTTACCATAGCTGACAATACTCGGGTCACCCCTCCGTCCTCACAGATGTGCCTCTGTATGCCTGGTATACCGTGACATATTCGAGCTAGGGCTAGACATCCATTACATTGAACTTGACCAAGAGTGTCATATCGCCCCATAGCTGACGAGACTAGATCTCCACCTCCGTGTTCAAAGACGTGTTGCTGTATGTCTGGGAAATTGTGGCATATGTCTCCCAGTGCTAAGCATCCACTAACCTGTACTTTCCAGGCACTAGCATGTCTCTGCATAGCCGACAATATCTGGGCCACCCCTCCGCTTGCCCAGATATTGTACTGTAAATTAGTTACGCCGCGGCAAATGTAAGCCAGTGCTAAACATCCATTGCATTGCATGTCCGGCATATTATCGTGTCTCCTCATAGCAGACAATACTTGGGCCACACCGTCAACTTCACCAACAATCCGCTGTATGCCTAGGATACCTTGTGATATGTAAGCTGTTGCCAGGGACCCATAGCATTGTACGTCCAGCACACCAGCATGCCGTTCCATCGCCGACAATATTTTAACCACACCTCCATTGTCGCAAATATACCTCTGTATGTGTGTGACACCCTGACATATATAAGCTAGCGCTAAACATCCATTAGCCTGAACAATCTTCTCGCTATCATGGGTTGTCATAGCAGATAATACCTGCGCAACACCGCCGAGGTCAAAAATAGACTTCTGCATGATTGGGACATCTTTTGAGATGCTAGCCAGAGCGAGACACCCATAACATTGTAGGTCCGACACACTATCCTCTCTCCTCATGGCTGACAGTATTTGGGTCACCCCGCCAAGATCAAAGATGGACCGCTGTAAGCTTGGGACACCCTGGCATATGAAAGCTAGGGCGAAACACCCGATGCACTGTAGTTCACACACACTAACGTGTCTTCTCATAGCTGACAGTACTTGATCTATGCCCCCAAGCTCACCGACAAATTTTTGTATGTCGGGGATACCATATGATATGTACGATAGGGCTAAACACCCTTGGCATTGTACTTCAGCCACATTGTAATGCCTCTTCATAGCAGACAACACTTGTTTTATTCCCCCATTGTCACAGATATACTTCTGTACGTGTTGGACACGTTGTGATATGTAAGCTAGTGCAAAACAGCATTTGCATTGCACTTCACTTACATCAGCATGTATCTCCATGGCTGATACAACTTGACCCACACCCCCATTATCACAGATATATATCTGTATCTCTGGGACACCCCGAGACATGCAGGCCAGTGCCAAACACCCATTATATTGTACTTCCCACACACTGGCATGTTCCTTCATAGCTAACAGTACTAGATCTACGCCTCCATTGTCAAAGACGTACTTCTGTATTTCTGGAACACTATTGGATATGTAAGACAGGGCCAAACATCCCTGACATTGCACTTCAGAAACACTAACGTATTTTGTCATGGCTAGCAATACTTGGGTCACACCTGCATTGTCAAATATATACTTTTGTGTGCCTTTAACACACTGGGACGTGTAAACAAGAGCAAAACAGCCTTTGCATTGTACTTCACTCACATTATCGTGTCTTTTCATAGCTGATAATACTTGATCCACGCCTCCATTGTCACGAACATAGATCTGTATGTTATGGACACCACAGGATATGCAAGCTAGTGCCAAACACCCATTGCATTGTACTTCCCACACACTATCATGTCTCTTCATTGCTGACAATATTCTGAGGACGCCTCCACTGTGAAATATGTTATCCTGTACGTCTGTAGAATAACGGGATATGTGAGCTAAAGCTAAACACCCATACGCTTGCGTGTCCACGTCACCGCCATGGAATTCCATAGCTTCCACAAGTTGGTCAACGCCTCCTTTCTGGTAAATATTCTTTTGGTTTTCCGGAATACCCTCACAAATGCGAGCAATTACAAAGCAGCCAGTAGCTTGAACATTCACATCTTCAACATGGCCTTCCATAGCGGACAGTACGGCAGAGACACCTCCATTATCGCGAAGGGACTTCTGTATATCCGAGAGTCTCTGGCATAATAGGTCCAGTGTCAAACGCCCAAGGGCGTGTACATCCATGTCGCCGTTAGCGATTTTCATCGCTGAAAACACTCGACTTACGGACAAGTTCCATCTCGTTGGTGACTTCGGCTGACGGACACAATCCATGCGCCCTGGTGTTGTGGCGAATTCGTTTCTCTTGTTTTCCCGTCTCATGGACCCTTGGATAAATAGAATGTTAAATATTATTATTCGGTTCAGTCTTAGGGTTAACTTAACTGGATTGTTCAGGCTCCAATAATATGTAGCCTTAAAAACCGGTACCCACACATAGTATGGAGTCGATTTAACGTAAAAGTATGTATCTGCATGGACACAAATTCCAGTTGTTGACAGTGCAGTTAAATTTATATTTATAATTACATTGTTAGAACCTGTGAAAATCCCTATACAACCATCACATTCGATTATCTGCAAGTGGCAGTGATGAATATCTGCCTACATAATACTACTTTAGAGCCAGTAAGGTTTGTAGGTTCTGGGTAGATACTTCATGTAGGCAGTTATTTTCCGAGTCTTTGTGCAACTGAAAAGGCTCAAATCTAGACATATTGAAGCACCCAGACTTGGCTATTGTATGCATCGTCTCTTGATACTAACATGAAGAATGAACCAGGTTCTGGTGTCTCCAGTATTAATGGACATATTTATGTAATTGTATAGGCTAATTTGTAATGGCGGATACGCACAACTGGATATCGACTTAATTGCTGACGCGGAGAAGCAAGTATCATATTAAGTATAACAAATTCATCTGCAGTCGGCTTCAAATGAGGTGACAATATTTAAAGAATCTATGACGACTTAAAACGGTTCTTCAGCTTCAATATCGAAGGCTTTACTTTCCAGTTTTTGTGTCAATTTTAAAAGTTCAGTATAAGTATATCCTCAGACCATTTCAGCTCTTATTCCAGATGAACCATTATTCAGAAACTGCATATAAAGAAGATTAGAAAGATTTCGAGCTCACGTCCACTCTATGACACGAAAAATGAGTTGAGAAAGTAATCCGGGCCATTCCTGGTGGTTTTAAAGCTGAAAGTTCTTTTTATATAGTGCACTTGTATATATCGTCTAGTAGAATTTGATTTGCACACAAAAACTATCTCTCTAGTGATGAACACGCTGGTGAATGTGGTGAAATACGTCTGCACCGAGCACGATGTTCAAAGCCAGAAAAATGGTGTTGATCAACATCAAAAAAGGTGTTGAGCTCAACAACAATAAATGCTATTGAATTTCGACCAACACCATATGTGTCCAACTCCCTATAAAGGTGTTGGCCAACACCATTAACCGGTGTTGAGCCAGTATTATCACTTATTAGGGAACACCAAAATTTGGTGTTAGGCCATTTTCAACACCATTTATTGGTGTTGACCAACACTATTATTTGGTGTTGAACTAGCCTCAACACCATGTTTAGTATTCAGATTGGTCAACACCATTTCTCAACACCAATTTATGCTGCTGACCAGCCCTCAACTCCAAAAACGAATGTTGGGCCAACATTTATGATTGTGTTTGATGCCGCCTTTCTTAGCGTGTCTTATTTACGTTTAACCGATACTCGGGCCGATTGAACGAAAAGCTCGAGGTGAACAAATGGATAGGCAGGAGTCCGTCGTGTCCAATATACCTTATATATGGCAAGCCAAAGTGCTTTTTATTCGAGAATTTCCGATATCGGAAATTGAATTCCCGATATCGGAATTAAAATTTCCGATATCGGAAATTCATGACCTTCAATTATTTCCGATATCGGAAATTGCAATTCCCGGTATCGGAAATTAGAATTTTCGATATCGGAAATTGAATTTCCGATATCGGGAATTGTAATTTCCGATATCGGAAATTCCGGGACAATTCCCGATATCGGAAATTCAATTCCCGTTATCGGAAATTCAATTTCCGATATCGGAAATGCAATTTCCGATATTGGAAATTGTCACTGAATTTCCGATATGGGAAATTGCAACTCTAGGGTGCACTCCACACTTGCCACGGTTTCGTATAATGTGGTCTGTCCCTAATTTTATATTAAGGAAGGTCGCCCGATTTTGACAGCAAGGTATTTCTTCTTACCTTTCTACTAACTGACATCTATAGTATCACCCTGCTGGACGTAACCATTTCTTCAAACGAGGATATAATAATTGCTTGTTGATCGCACCCACTCGCCACTACAGAGTTAATGGCGTCCGGAATTGAATATCTGGCGGACCAAAATCCGCACTTTTTCGGGAAGCGAAAATGATTATTCCTTTATGGCGATAAAATTTTACAAAAAACGAGTAGGTTGACCCCTTGTTTTTTTTCGCCATTTTAAATTGTCCTTTGGACGGGAAACACTTTAACATACATAAAATGAAAATCATTTCATACGTTTTCGCTGGATTGCGGTAGAATTTTACACATTTTCATATATTTTATGGAGTTTTTCAGAAAAGTTGAAGAAGGGTTAAGGAGGATTGCACATCTTTCCTTTTCAATTTCAATAGCTCACAAGTCTCCTGAAATAATGGCACGAGTGTGCCTATTTAGAAAATATATACTTTTACAAGGTTTTTGTAAGATCCGAACCCATGCTTGTTTTTAGCCGCACATCATTTAGGTTTCAGATTCAGATTCAGATTTAGGTGTGGAATGCACCCCTAGGTTTTGTAAAGCTTCCAGAGCTTTCATTTCCGATATCGGAAATTCGGTGACAATTGAATTCCCGATATGGGAAATTCCATTTCCGATATCGAAAATTGTCACTGAATTGATATCGGGAATTAGAATTTCCGATATCGGGAACTGAATTCCCGATATCGGAAATTCGGAATAAAAAGCACTTTGGCTTGCCATACTTATACATCATGACAAATTAATCTTGATCCGCTTAGCAAAACAGTCATCAACATTTCTAAACGACATTTACATGCGATAAACAGATGGAAGATTTAATTCGCTAAACAGATCTAAGCCTGTTGTTATAACGTAGCTTTCCTTACCTGAGAAAGCTCCTAATAGTCCTGTTTTTTCGTCATTAAATGACTCACTGGAGCTAGATGGGGAGTGTCTTATACCTGGCAGACATTCATTTACATTTTCTTCCATTTCGTCCTCTCTCATTCAATGTAATCAGATCATTTCCACGTGGCTACTTTGTTTTCTGCAGATCTGGGTTTGCCGTGGTGTCTGTCTCGTGCATGGAACAGCCACGGGAACACTTTGTCACTTGGGCCTTCTCTCGCACTGAAACTGAATGGTTTGAAAGAAATGTCATCAAGCACTGGTCATAATGTAATTCATTGACCGAAAAACTCTGTACTCATCTCCAGATATATGCAATGTAGAGAACCCAAAGAATCCATATATACACATAACGACCGCCAAGCTATAGAGTCACGAAATAGTGCTTAAATAACTCATCCGCTTAGATATTGTGTGTTGGTGCTTGCTGGCAATGTGACATGATATTGTGTATTGAGACATCTGGTGGCAGCGACAATCATACATGTACTCACATGACTGATACTTCAAATAATCAATACCCGCTAAATATTATTCAAACGGAAACTATATAATTTTATATTTCGTGGAATGTTAACAATTATATTATTGTGTGAGCGGTGTTGCTTTGGATAGACTACTTACTGAGAACTGAATGACGCACAGTGTTCAGTGACGCTTGAGAAATTCTACGAAATACAAATTTGTGTGCAGCTGTTGTATCGCTAGAAAGAGAATTGTTTTTCTTGTAAAAGGGGTAGCATTTTCACAGAAATTTTATATAGACCATTTGTTTGCTGTTCTACCAGGCTAGCGTTTGGGAAGAGAGCTACACCAGGGTAGAACGAATAAGAGATTTGATTTAAACTGCTACTAAATGTTGCGATATGAACTACAAACTGATATAATATTTAAATACATATAACAAGTTGGTTTCATGTAAGTGGGATTGTCGACAAGGCAAGTCATGAATTTGATCGTCAGTTTTATTTGATAAAAACTTGAATGGATCTATTTATGAAGGGCTTCGTAGCTAGTATGTGTTAGATAATAACGCGTGTGTCATTCATATTATTCCGAACTTTTGGGGTTCTTAAAAGTCATGATGTTTTGAGGGAGTCGATCACGCTTCTGTGAAGACATAACGTCAGGATTTCGAAATTATTTCGCGCGAAGACAATGTTCTAACAATAATATATCCATATACCTCACATTAAGATAAAGTAAACCAAATATGATATCTGCCATAACAGAACCATTTATACCTATCAATAGCCGCTCAAAAAAAAGGTGTGCCTGTCATATTCTTTGGTCGAGCAAGACCGTTGGGTTTGAGATTGTTTTTTGGTGCCCCAAAACATTTAGGCTATACCAAAATCAAGTTCAGCCTACAAATATCTTTGATATGATCCCCAAAAATGTATCCCCACTTTCACCCAACTTCCCCACACGTACCCTGTCCAGGATAGAGCGTAAAGGCACCATTTATCTGATAAACTAGGGTTTCAATAAAAGTATGGTCATTTTTATTTAATATTTCGCAATAAAAATATATTTAAAAGAATTCATATGGTAAAACAAGAAAGGTTTGACCGCAGAAATAAGCCTGTTGAGCATTAAACATCCAATGATACAGGGGCATACACAACTGACGCAATATGTCTAAAAATAGAATGGTGACCATTTTATTTTGTTCATATTATCTTAACCCGACAAGTTATTAGCAAACCTCATTTGCGTACACTTCGCCATCCATAAGATGGCTTGCGAATCGTGTGTCTCCATTATCGCGGAGCGATATCCGGTACTTTACCGGATTCTGTTCGGCCCTCATCCGGCGGAGAACAGACTCGAGAAATCTGATATATTACAGGTTTTCATAGCACTTCTGAAACAGATATTGCCTGGGCTTACAAAATATATAGGTATGTATAACTTTCGTATCATCCAAGAGGTGTGGTGGATCTGAAATTTTGAACAAGTAGTTCATCACATGACTCGAAAATGACGAGTTACGTTGGGGTTACGTCGGTAGACTTTAGCTGATTGGCTGACGAAGTCACGTGGCAATGATTTCTGGAATTTCCCTCTCGCAGTTGCCGAAAGTAGGCTGAACATGGATACACACGATCCCAGGGTCAGTCTTACCGCGTATAGATGACCGAGATGGTTACAGGTTGTAGCAAACCTTAGGCACATTCTCACTGTGAACGAGAATGAACGTGATCTGCTCCATCAAGCGAACCCAAGTGTGACTACGTATCATTAACATTACTCCGATATTCATTTCGACATGTTTCAGCAGGTTTTAAGAGCTGAGAATTAGTAACACATGCTAGTTCAGCGGCTAAAAAACTTGCTGGAAACCGAACGTCGCCAGTAAATAAAGTCGTGAAATGCTATCCAAATGAAAGTTGTTTGTTTGATTGAAATAAAACCTAAATGTCGCGTCGCTGGCTGGTAGTGGATATGGTATGATAGGAGGATATTACGAGCTATGGTGGAATGCAAACTATATTGTATAGCAGTATACTTACATATATAGGCTGTTCGTTCGATACTCGCTTGTTATTCTGCTCGTTTCAGTGGTAAACCTTGACAAGAAGTTCGTGAGAATACCACCGCATAATACGAGATATACGGACGAGAATAGAGTATCAACTTTTTCCGAGAAATTACCTCCACGTACACCTGTGTATTGAACCAGTAAATGACAGTAAAGCCTCCTTTCAAATTCAGCTGTCCATGGACGATATAAATCACCCCACTTATTAGCCTGCTGAAAGTAGGTCATGTTTGTATAGCCAAGCATACAGACGTCATTCAACTTATTGTAGCTATGCAATGCAAATTTCAAGAACTCAACGCGCACATAGTAGTGTACATCTACACATACGTATGCAGTAAATTCGTTATATATCATTATAAAATATGTATTAATATATAAAGTAACACGATGCGAAAATATTAATAGCATTATTCTCCTGTCTTTGTCAAGGATACATGCTGTACAATAGTTACAAAAAAGATGTCCCATATTTGTTATGTGATAGTGTGTAACACCATCCTCCATAATGCAGGTCTGTATACTCCGTATCTCCGTACCCATCCTCGCGAGCCAGTGTATCGGTCGTTCTGTTAGGATCGATACAGTGGCTTCGTTAGTGACCCATAGAAATTCCGGATATAAATAGATCAAGGGATTCCTCAAAATCAAACCAATCAGTGAACGCGCTAAGCTAGCTGATTACGCCAATCCGCTGAGAAGTATGAAATTAGAATGGTTTGAATTTCATCGTCGGCTATACTACTTAATGTCTGGCTGCAATCGACATCGGAAGTCAAAGCAAAAACCGCAGGCTTGGTATACGGACATGCTAATTCAAAACAAGCACGGTGATGAAATGTACGAGATTGTATAATAGAGGCACTGAATCAAGAACTCATTCGAATCACCAAAAATGACCAGATAAACCCTTTGCGATGATTTACGTGGACCTGTGAAGATGCTCCGTACCAGGCCCTGCGGGCAGATTGGGACTGTACAGTTATTACTGGAACTGTCAATTTAAAATATCAGCCAATGAACGGATGGTGTTTTGGGGCAATACCCCACGTTCGTGGGATATCGGTATATTTCGATGAAGAACCAGTTAATGTGGAGAAAAAGCTGGAGTACAAACTCTTTGATGTCCGACAGGAAACAACATATGGGGCGTCTCTTAAGTCAAAACTTTCACGGATATTAACAATAATAGGATATAGTAATCTCGAACCGCACTGCCAGGAATCCATATTGGCAGCTGTCCTGTTGAAAGCGCATTTATTAATCAACTATCAATGATATGAATCCAATACAAAGAAATCGGCCTGCTTGATATGACCCCAAACCGGGCCAATATGACGAAGGCGGGCCAATACGGAAAAGCAGGTCCAATACGGGAAAACAGGGCCAATATGGGCTGGGCCAATATGACTTTCAACATGGCGACGCTGAGGATGAACGATCCTCGATTCTCGATCTTCTCCGAATGATGTCACTGATTTCTCTAACTTTGAACGGATATTCAATGGCTTCTGTGATAATTTTCGATAGAGCTATGCGTGCGGATACACAAGCCTTGAAATCAAGTGAGGTGAGTCATGCTGAAATAGACTATTAGTCCGGTGGCTTAAGGCCAGATTTTCACTTTATCGTGACAGAGTGGAATAAAGCACCAAATTTGGCACACGTGTCGTCAGAGACACCGAGAACCATATCAGAAGGGGTGCCCCCGAATTCGAGGCCCAGGAGGCAATATGTGGCCCATTAGGGGCCCGGGGTCATTTTGGGTCTATAAATGGCAATTTTTATCCCAACGATTTTCAAAACATTATATATTCGCTATCCTCTGGGGTAAGAGTCTGAAAATTTCCACACTAATAGTGTTGGCAAAGGTCTAGCGAGAAATACAAAATAATCCAAGATGGCCGCCATAATGACGTTACAGCTACGTCAGAACCAAAAAATGATCAATTTTTGACGAATTTTCGATCCGAAATTTATAATTATTTTTTTTATTTTGTTTTCTTGGTGTTAGGTATACAGTGAACATTAGAAAATAATCATATATAACTGACTCAGATGGCACGGTAGACCATAACTGACCTTTGCCAAACTGGGTCAAGTTGGAGCAGATCGTTATTTATGCAATAAATTGGTTGTGGCTACCGTACAATGCAACCCGTGACTGGACAATACATAGCTACCAAGTGAAATGTGTCATACTAATATAGCGTTAGACTTCCATCTACACATTTTTGAATATGTTATTTGGGATTCCTGCTGCTGAAGATGAAGTGGCGGCGCCAATGCGAAAACTTTGGCCTATTAAAGAGGATCCATGCCGATTAAAGAGATTCCGTTTATTACCTGAGTTGAGAAATAGGCAGCTGAAATGGACGCATCCTCTGCAAATTGGAACAGGGGCCTGTCCTCGGATGTGAAATATGTCACCGAAAATAAGCACGCATTGTTTGAACTGGACAATATCTAATATTATCTGCATAAACAAATGAACTGGTTTATGGGATATGTTGTGTTTGAAGTTGCGGATAATAACGTGCATGCTTTGTAACGAGCCAGATTGATCGGAGAAAGAGACATCGTTGTATTAAAGAACATTGCTATTGCTGTCTTGTCTTGAACGAACTGTCAATTCACTAACGCGTGAGAATATATGAAATGCTATCAAGATCGTTGCTCGTAAAAGAATTACCTGGATACAATGTGGGGTATAGCATCAAATATCTTAAGGAGGATATCCTTAGTTATGGGCAGGGCGGTATCCGGCCGTGTAATTTTGACATGCCCGTAAGTAGCTTTTTGGCAAGGAATAACTTAGCAGGATCGTGTACTGCAGCCAAATTGTGCAAATAACTGATGGCCGACACGAATGTATAAGCTGTGGAGGGTTCATACTTGTGGAAATGCAAGAATGCTTTGAAGGAAACCAACTGTGCCGATGAGATGAAGAATATCTTACTGGCACGCTGACCAGTGTTATTGAGGAAATCGCTATGTATACTTGTCATGCGCGCGCTTGTATACTTTCAAGGAAGATTCTGCAAGGGACGCCGTCAGATGAACTCTGCTTCAAAGACTCAGCAATAGACAGGGTATTGGGTGTGACGAGCGATTGAGCCAAGGGGTTAAAGACAGCGCTTCCTGAAATTGTAACCGCGAGAGTTTGTCAGGAATAAGATTGTTCCGAAATATGTTTTGATCTGAAAAGAATGTCATTTCGAAGGCAGACAACAACTAACTGACGCATTAATTTCATCAGCAATGAAAGAGTGATGATTGATTATTTCAACCACGGTCACACTATCACAATGAAAGAGAACGTTATGATTTGCCAGTTTATGGCCCCCAATTTCCACGGCAAGCACTTCTTGACCGTGGTATGTAAGTGAGCAAGATGTGCTGGCCATTCTTGCTCTATCCACGAAGATCCAAAAACAGCCGCCAAACCCAAGGTACCAGCAGCGTCGGAAACAGTTTGATCTAGTTTGATCACATCAGAGGATACCCAATTTGGAGAAAGAAAATTACTTTTTCCGTTGAAAGACTCCAGGAATACAAGCTAGGTATTAACATATGCTCTAGCTTCATTCAAGCGAATGTGATGGTGAGCCTGTGATACAACTTTTGTTAAAGTCTACCAGGCAGCGGAGAAATGCCCTGTCGGGCACGACGACTTTACAGGCAAAATAGTGCGAGCCAATGAGAGATTGTAGTTCCACAAGAGTTACCTTTTTGCGGCGCGAGAATTCACCCAGCATGCTTTTCAGTTTATGAATTTTGTCTTCTGGAAATTCTGGGTGCTTTCATAGTTTTGGAGTCCAGTTGAATCCCATGCATAACCATAGTAGTTGATGGGTAGTAAGTCTTAGCATGTTTGATTGAAATGCCCAAATACTCACACAAGTAAGTGAAAGTGTTGAGAGCTATAAAACAGTGGCTAACGTCATTTGCACCGACGAACATGAAGTCTTCCAGTATGCGGATCACCTCTGATATGCCGAATTTTGTAGCCATAACCGATTGCAGAGAATGACTTGAGCTCTTTAATATCTTACAGGATGTAGAACATCCCATCGAGAGGCACCGATCATAAAAATACTTGTCGCCCCCGGTAAACCCCAATAAGGGGTGAATCGCTGGCTCGATAGGTATGATGCGGAAGGCATAATCTAAGCAGATTTTTGCCATCAGGCTTTAGTGGTTTTCGAACTAGTGCAATAGCGATATCTAATGTCAACGTATTCAACATATCATAGGTCCTGTTGAATCGCACCGTTAATAGACAAGGCAGATTTTCCAGGGAAAGATAAATCGTTGTCACTCTAAAGCTATTAGGGGAGATTTGGTTTGATGTCACACTCAAGGTTATTTCACTCATATGGTGACAGCCAGTTTTAATGATGGAGGAAGCTGGGATACGGGAAGAGAACCCCCTCCGGCCCGTCGGCATGTAACTGGCAAACTTTCACACATGCAACAGCGAGGCTCGAATCCGTGCCGATTCGGAGGTGTGAGGCTTGCCATCACCAGCGATGCGCCTTAGACAACTCGGTCACCAAGAGCCCCCCCAAAATACTAGGTTCCTTTCTGGGGACGAAGACTAATGGAGTGCAAACTTCTATTGTAAAAAGGAGTTGAGAAGGGTCCAGATACTCGACCTTTCGACCACTCTTTGTCTAATTTAGCTTCTACGATAGCAGGGTTTTGCATAGCAGATGAACTATCACGCGAGACAGTGAAAGCATACCTTCTCGAGTGCCAAATATCGAAACTGTTTGTGAAACTTGAAGCAAGCAAATCTACCTCGGGTAGTTACTTAGAACAGTTTTAGCCTGATTCCAACCGGTGTTGGAAGAGTAACTTCCTTTGCCGGGAAGAATCCAATTGGCAACATTTGATGTAGTTCACAACCGTGGCATGTACGATAACCTGAAGTTTCATCCTTCGAAATATTTGTTTTTAGTACCGATAATCAGCATTGAGGATGGGGCGCTGGTGGCCATATTGGATATCTATAGAAAAGCAAATAGCCAATAACCTTCATGCGTGCTTGATCGAGTCAATCATAACAGAGCTACATGTACAGAAACCTCTCAATGAAGCCTTTATAAATATATATGATATATATTAGCATGTATACAAACACACATACATGTGTATAGCAATAATACCATTATTGGTGATGCTCTGGCGGCCATATTGGATATTTAACGGCTAATAAAGTTTCCAATTATCGGTATTATTTTCTTCTTGAGTCAGTCAGGCTCGTAGAAACCCAATCTCATGTAAAAAGGCGATTCAAAGTTGTCAAATAGTCGCCAACAGGAGGCTACTGTATGTATTACGGCGGCCATATTGGATTTATGCAAATTAAGGGCCTTCCACCTCCTGCAGAAATGGGCACCCCTTCTGAGATCATTCCTTATGCCCAAATGAGCCTCTGTGCAAAATATGGTGCTTTATTCCAGTTCGTCACGATCTTGACCTTAAGCCACCGGACTATATAGTGACGCGAGCGCGAAATCGATGTGCTAAGTACAAGCAGACGTCAAAACAGCAATCCAACACTTACAGCACTGCACTGATGAACGAAGCGATAACTACAGTGATATTTTACAACAGAAAGATGTCAGACTTGCAGCTAGAAGAGTTATTCACATATGGATAGAACCGATAGAAATTATGCGGTCGAAACACCTGTAAAATGACGTTGAAAACTAGGGTCTCCATAGCATGATACGTCTTCGATCCTCAAATCGGGACTGGATTTGGACCAAATTTACGCCAGATTATAAGGTTGTATTTTACTGCACCGTTCTTATCAAATAAAATTAGTATTTCATCTGCTTGTATCTTTTTGACTCCGTTTCATACGTTGAAGACCCACGCCCAGGTTGAAGATGATCGGCCTATTCACCGTCCCGATTGTCACCGTCGTTTCCGATAGCGTTACTGTAGAGGGGATCGACTTTCCGACGATAATGGCACTTCAAAAAGCACATAATAATCGTAGGAAATAGGCCTATTGTGAAGGAAGAAATACAGAGAGTCGCTGCACTAAAATATTCCTTGATGCATGTATTATAATCGATAAAAAAAAATTGTAGGTGAGTTAATTAATAAAAATGTCATTAACCAAGTGTTTTCATATTGGCCTGGTTATAGGTCCTCGGTCAGCCGTATTGGCCCTCGGCCTGCGGCCTCGGGCCAATACGGCAGGCCTCGGACCTATAAGGCCAATATGAAAACACTTGGTGAATAACATAATAATCACGTCGAACAATCTTAATAAATTAAAATCCTATATGCTTCTCTATCGTATGGTGGCTACAGGATCTTATACTCGCCGATCTCCCTTCGTGTTTTGTTTACATCTGGGACTTCAAACTCTTGACCAATCGTAGCCCATCTTCTGTATTCTCTGGTGACATGACTCGGAGTTGATCGATACAGCCGACTTTTGGCTCTATAGGGGTACTTCGTATACCTAAATCATGAATATTCCAGCGGTAAAACAAGAAATATCAACATTTCTTTTCGATTCTCGCTTTCGAGATTTACTTTTACTGATTCAATCAATTTTCTGATGAAGTTCCACTATGATGAAATAGAAATATTGCAGAGAAAATACCCGATATACAGAAATAATTCAGTCACTCGACGAAATTACTTCCACCGACCTGTTCAGAGCCTCTTCGTCCAGCGACTGCGAAAAATAGCTCGGGCAGCAGCCACGAGGACCCTCCATGGACAAAATTTTGCGAATATTTGGCGAAATTATCCCCTAATCCGACTGAAAAAGGTAACAGTAGGTACAAAGGTATGTCAGGCTTTAAAATGTCTCTTATAACGAGTCGACTTTTCTGTCAGAAATTTCGCCGATACGTTGTGAAGTTGAAAGGGGTTGATCGCTCGCTCGCTCGCTTACTCAGACCCAGGGTTTCTCATTTTCAGCTGACAGTTGTGCGCTACACGCATACTTAGCTCGGATGTTTCGTCGTTGCTTTTTTAGGACTTTCCCTGTCATAATGCCGTCATTTATAGATAGTATAATTCCCGTTTAAATTGATGTCATTTAATCCAGACGTCTGGCATGAAACAGCCCGGGAGCCGATGTCACCTTTTCTCGGTTAGGCCGAGCGTCGAGTTGGGAGTGGAAATGCCGCTACTAAAACGGATGTGATTGGTCCGTTTGCAGCACTGCATATTCATGACATGACATCACAGAACACGGAGGGAGATCCTGTAGCGATCATACGATAGAGAACCATATAGGATTTTAATTTATTAAGATTGCACGCCGAAACTCCGAACAGCGGATGTCAGCTGTATGACCTCCGTTAACATCGAGGTCAGCTTCAGACGAGAAACCAGGAGAAACACCTCAAATTAGAAGAGCTCCTTCGGGGCTAGAATCAAGAGAATATCCATTTCATTTGGATATATACCTGATAATCCCGAAGGATCTCTTCTAATCTGAGGTGTTTCTCCTGGGTTTGCGTCTAAAGCTGATCTCCATGGTAACGGAAGTCATACAGCTGACATGCGCTGTTCGGAGTTTCCGCGTGATGCTGTGCTTCAACATGGATTCCTAGCAGTGCGGCGCGAGGGACTGCTCTTTCAGTGTTGTCCCCGTGGACACACTTAAAGGGTTATTACAACACTTTACGAGTAAATTTGAACACTTTAGTTTTAAGCGTGTACTATTGTCCTACATTATCCGAGACCGTGTCGAGTGATGAGGGAGGTGACAGGCTAATTGAATTGTATAACGATCCCCACCAGCCATTTAATTGTCATGGATGTTGGGGGCCTTCATTGCATCACGGGATAGATGTGGGATTTAATTGTCATGGATGTTGGGGGCCTACGTCATCCGGCTGTACAAGCTATCCGTTCTGGCTGTGATATACGCTCATAAAGTTAGATCGCGGTTCGCAGTTCGCAGATCGTTATTCAAGGAGACCAGCAATTATTTCTTCAGATATGGAAATCTGTAAAAAAAAATTATTATGAGTACTTTGAACTCCAAACTCTGCATAGCAAAAGAGAATGTCATGCTCTATATCTTTGCGTATTCATATCCCAAATCCGTCCCCAGGGGACGCTGCTATGAGTCGCTGAATGACTGGTCCCCGCGAATAACAAACTGCGGACCGCGGTCTAAGTTTATGAACGTTTCGGATTTGATAGACGAACCATGACTAAGGATGATGGTGTCTCACCGGTGTAACAAATTATTCGCGACGCGGACTCAGCCACATGGTTTCACAAGTTAATCATAATAAACTGACCTATACACTCCTATACATTAATCAAGCTATAGAAGTGAGATTACTAAGAGAAGCCAGTAATATAAGCGTCTAGTCCGACATTCAATATTCAGCCGTCGTCCATATAAGAATTTCCGCGTCCATAATACAATACCTAATTTAGTTAATAGCATTAGCACCAAATCAAAGAATAAATCATAGTATACATAATATAGGCTAGTCCCCTGCAAGAGAGATGGGTTCAACAGTTTTCAATGATGCCGACTAGATATCATGATGTTCCGGAAATATCAAATCCGTATCGCTGATAATTAATCCAGATGATTTTCGCTGTAAAGTCGTTATCTGGAATATGATGTATCTCAGTCACGCTTTGATCGTGACTGTTCGTATGAACACTATGTGGATCTTGTATATACTTGGGTTCATACGGTCCTAGCTCCGGGTTAAGCGGAATTAGGCATAAGTTATGAAACGTAATGCCATAGATCTTGCAAGCTACGCTCGAATTATTCTATCAGCATGCGATATGTATTGGTAAATTTGAGAAACTTGAAGTGGAGGCGCTTGGTGGTATAACCATGTTTTATAAGTTTCTGCAATGATGTTTTGTGGCGTTGATTAAAATCATCACATTGAACATTTAACCCCTGCGTGTTTATAGTTGGAATAATACCAATGTACGGGCTTAATAATTCATAGAAGTTTATAGATCAGCTTAACATGTTCTAACTTGTGCAAAAATAGATTTGTTGTTTAGTGGCAACGTAAATAAACCATGCCATACACTTCTGTGTTTTATTTCTTGAAAATAACATCAATTTCAAAACTACACTTTTTTTGCGAAAATCAGTTTAACCCTGCCAGAATAAGCTTCTTTCAGTACATCACGAGGCGGAGCGGAATATTCATTGAATCTCACAAGCCAGACATGTGCATGCTCAAGTGTAAACAGCCTGCATTCGCCTGGATATTGCAACATAATGGGGAAAATCAATGAAATTTGACAAAAAAATTCACCTGCCTCCAGTAAAAATTTTAGTCAGATGGTTTCATACAGCAGTTAGCGATCGGAGTGTATCGCGAGGGAGCTGGCTTCGGTCGGTGTCTTGGTTGACTTGGGGACATTCCGACTAAGAAAATACCAGCATGATCCAGGTGTGTATCCAAGCGACGCTTGCCATAAAGGCAACAGACTATCAAAACATCTATACGTTCGGCAGTATCAACAAAACTGTACCTGGCCGATTCCCTACGTAACTTTAGACGCTCTTCTTTCGGCGGGAATAAGTTTATTTCAAGCGTAACAAGCTGAAAAACTGTTTAACTGTGGAAATTTCAAGCTATGCGCGCTTATACAAATGAAGTGAAGATTTTGTCTTTTCCTCTGCAAACTGAAAACAGTGTTCAGGTTTCGCAAATAGTCCCCCCGGCGAAGTCTGTTAACGAACAGTGCATTGAAATAAAATTTGCAGTTGAATAGAACAAATATCATACTCGCCAATCGTATCACTGGCCTTTAATTTTTTGTTGCAGCAAAGGCGGAAAAAAAATCGAGAACATTTTGATCCTTGGCAGAGATGACGTGTAGCCTAAAATTCCGTAGGCTCGAAGGTGTCAGGAACATCTTGCTGATTGCCCATGCATGAGTCTCGCAATGGCTAACTAACCGCACAAAAGCCTTCGGGCAAGTCACGATCACAGTGACGTCATCTTAAAAATGGCTTTTTGAGTCGATTTTCAGTCAGATTTTTCGATTTTTTTTATTTATGCAATTTCTCCGCAAAAAAAATGCTTGATAAATTAGTAAATATTAATGTGATGTGAAATAAAATAGTTTCTGCCCACTTTTCATCGCAGAAAAGCAGATATTTTGAAGAAAAATGACGACAGCTCTCAACTTTTTGTCGTTCCGGAGATAGCGCAGAAAGTTTGGTGTGGGTGGGGGGGGGGTGAAGCATCCCCTCCCCCCCCAGGCCTGTATAAAGGTTACAGATTATCACGGTCCACCAAGTGCAAAGTGTGATGTTTTGTCCATACTCCGGGATATTCATCACTTAAACCACATTGGAGCCCTCGAAGAAACTTTGTTGATAATTCTGCTAATTTATGGTGAGATGTTCGCCATGGTGAGATGTTCATTGTATTACTCTAAACAACCAGAATCCAGGCTGATTTCGCTGTTCTCCATATGGTTACTTCAGACAGAAAAAAGGAAAAGGTACATCAACTGCATCGCCACCACTAAATGTCGGCGACCTAAACCACTCGGCCAACGGACCTCCCACAAAAATAGGAAGTTGCAGACCGGTAGTCTTGAAAGCGAGCATACAGTATCCCTCTGATGGTCAGAGGGGTACTGCATGTTCGCTTTCAGGACTACCGGTCTGCTGCCTCCTAATTTGTGGGAGGCTTGTTGACCGAGTTGTTTAAATCGCCGACATATAGACATATAGTGCTGTCGATTAGGTGTCTTACACTGGGGGTCGATGGTTCGGATCCCAAGTGTTCGATTCCCGCTTGGGATTCGACCAATTTTCTGCACTAGAATCTGTGCTATACTAAGATAGTGTAATCCCAAAAAAAGGAAAATACTGTTATACGACCGCTTTCCAAATGACAAAAAAATATATATTCCCATATATATGTAGCATATGTATCGGCCAAAATACAAGCGTCTATTCCGTCATTCCATATTCAGCCGTCGTCCATTAAAGAATTTTCGCGTCCATAATCCGAAGATCTAATTCGTATAGTAGCATTAGCACCAAAATAAAAGGATGAATCATAGTATACATACAAATATGCTAGTTTCCTTAAAGCTGATATGACCAAATTTAATGCACGGATGGTAGCGGAAAAAAAAATTCACAAATATTATAGCCCCCGTTGAATAATACCCGCCGGAACTAATCCATCTGAAAGTGTGCCGAGTTTACGACGCCATACTGCCAACTTCTCGTCCGAGAATCGTTGCCTCCACCGCATATATAAAGCCGGAGTCGACCGAGAACTTCGTCAAGCACGAATCATTCTATCGAATGGGGCGCCAATAACCTAAATTCTGTCTGTCTGTCTGTCTGTCTCTCTGTCTGTCTACAGTCTGTCTGTCTGTCTGTCTACAGTCTGTCTGTCTGTCTGTCTCTCTGTCTGTCTACAGTCTGTCTGTCTGTCTGTCTGTCTCTCTGTCTGTCTACAGTCTGTCTGTCTGTCTCTCTGTCTGTCTACAGTCTGTCTGTCTGTCTGTCTCTCTGTCTGTCTCTCTGTCTGTCTACAGTCTGTCTGTCTGTCTGTCTGTCTCTCTGTCTGTCTACAGTCTGTCTGTCTGTCTGTCTCTCTGTCTGTCTACAGTCTGTCTGTCTGTCTGTCTGTCTCTCTGTCTGTCTACAGTCTGTCTGTCTGTCTCTCTATCTGTCTACAGTCTGTCTGTCTGTCTGTCTGTCTCTCTGTCTGTCTGTCTGTCTATCTGTCTGAGAACTTCGTCAGTCTGAACTGACACTCGAACTATTCACATCATATTTATGCTGTCGTTGTTGTCACCAGCCCAAAGTGAGCATTCATTCGCACACAATATAATTATATCTGGAAAAATAACGGGGTAATAAAATGAAGGGTCGGACTATTCAGACACGATTTAGACATACCGTTCAGTGTTTCCTCAAAACAGTAAAACATGTTGATCTCGTCACCAGTTCCTCTAGCATTGTGTTTCAATTACCTCACTCGCCAAACAAGGCACACGAAGGGACTATTCTTCGTACCATTTGAGGCTCTATACGATGCAGTCCAAATGCGATCTCTTTTTAAATTCTCGATATGATGATACTGTTACAGGCCAACCCATATTGACCGTACACTGCACCAAGGGGAAAATGCGGGAGCCGCTGTTGCCGTTGGAGAGGGTGCTCCACTATTTGTGCAAACCGGAATGGCAAATTCCTGAATACGGAGTTACAAGTTGAATACGACCCCTTATTGCGAATGTCACTCCGTCCAGTATTTTAACTTATCCACCAGTTGTATAGAAAGGCGAAATCTCTTTGCATTCGCGGTTGGGAATTCGGGCGTACCTGACCTCTAATCCTTGACATTGGGTTACAATGGCAACTTGAAGAGGTTACGTCCGGTCAGGTGAAAGTAGGACTTGGGGAAATGGCCTCAGATCCAGAAAAACTCTGGGAAAACGGCTTTACATCTGGTCAAATGGGTCTAGATAAACCATATTAGGTCCACATGGGTTGTGCAGGATCTCGAATTGAAGCGTTCGTCGAGGGCACTTCGGGTCAGGTTAATGGCGGATGCATGCAAATTCCGGGCAAACGCAAAATCCGGAATAATGGATATTACAGGACATACTGCCAGTAATGTCGGACATTACACCCTTTAGTTTACAAAGGGTGGTGATGGGGATAGCGCGGGCGATAGGTTGTAGTCAGCAGGGCATAATGGGTCTGTCTAGCCTGACAGGATTTGGTATGGTATCGGAGTTAGACAGTTAGACGTGACTGAGTGAGCGGATTAGGTACAAATGAGTGAGCATTTTGAGTATTACACATTTTATTTATGCCCTATATCACATGATAATCAACCTGTGGGAGCCGCGTTGTGTGTGTTTACAATTCACATATTGTAAGTGTATCAGATGCATCCTCGGCCATGTTCGCTCGTCCGTGTGCAGTGACCATCCATTCGTTCTGTTGCGTCCCTGAGCGTCTTCAGGCAGTCCAGGGTGCTGTAATGGCAACATATCCTGATACACGAATGCTATTTTATCCACTCCCCAGCCACGTGACCCGAAGTGCCCTCGACGAGCGCTTCCAGACGAGAATCACCATGACCCACTTTGCCCACTTATGACAAACCCACACTCATTTCACTGGGTATTTGACTGGGCGTTTTCCGCTTGTTTTGTCAAGTCTATAGTTACGTTACCCGAAGTGCCCTCGACGAGCGCTTCAATTCGAGATTCAGTACAGCCGAAGTGGACGCAATAGTGTGCATCTAGGCCCATTTGACTGGGTGTAAGGTCCGTTTTTCCGAATTTGTGGAGAGGTGTCCGACCGTTAGTCTTAGTTTTGCA
This sequence comes from Hanleya hanleyi, assembly GCA_036873755.1. Taxonomy (NCBI): domain Eukaryota; kingdom Metazoa; phylum Mollusca; class Polyplacophora; order Lepidopleurida; family Hanleyidae; genus Hanleya; species Hanleya hanleyi. The sequence goes on from JAVTVY010028288.1 coordinate 37,559, forward strand.
TCCATCCGTCAGTCACGTGATCAAAAGTGACCTTTCCAAGGTAAGATGAAATTCCAATGTCAAAGGTCAAGGGTCAATGGACGGGGCGAACAAAAAGTCGCTTCAGTTTGCACCGCCGTCTTTAGCAATCTGCAGTTGAGTATGGGCGGGCCTGATCAGTAGGCATAACATACAACAATTCTTACTTTAGAACGAACATTTCGAATTACAGTAATTTTGAATCAGTGTCAAGAATCAAAATACATAGCGCATTTGACGTGGCCTGTACAGAGGCTAAAAAATCATAAAATGGAATGACCCATATTCCCCTCGTGCCTTCTCTTTGGCGAGAGAGGTCAATTGAGATACAATGCTGGAGAAACCTGTGACGTGATCAAGTTTTACTGCTTTGAGGAAACCGGTATGTCCGTGTCATGTTTGAATACATGCCTCATTAAGTACAATGAATTTTATTAATGGAACAAAAAGACCGAAAGGGTTCAAATTACAAGCGTCTGGTCCGTCAGCCGTCGTCCATTAAAGAATATCCGCGTCCATAATCCAAATACCTATTCCATGTAACAGTATTAGTACCAAATTCAAAAAGACAATCATAGTATACATAAACATAGGCTTGTTTCCTGCAAGAGCGAAGCGGTCAACATATGCCGACTAGACATCATGATGTTCCAAAAATATCAAATCCGTATCGCTGATCAGTATTCTTAATCCATATGATATTCTTCGTAAAGTCCTCATCTAGAGAATGATGTATCTCAGTCACGCTTTGATTGTGTCTGTTCATATGAGCACCATGAGGATCTTGAAGTACATGAGCCCCTGGCCCCGGGTAAAGCGGAATTTGACCCAAGTTACGAAATACAGTCTTACAATATATAACTCATCAACATTCTGAACATATATCTACATACAGTTTTCCAATATTTCTCGATGATTTCGTCTCAAAACAATTTAAGCAGTTTATCAGCCCTGTCTTGGCAATCGTCAAAATGAATGGCACAGGTAAGATTAGATTAAACAATTAAATTTTCACGTATATACCCTTAATGTGCGTGCGCAGTAACAATTCTCCATGTACCGTATACCACATATATCGTGGCGGAGAACTTCATGGCGAGAAAGAACTACGTGAATGCATCTATTACCACGATATATCATGGGACGTAAACCTACAGGTATCACAATTGTTCTTTGTAAGAATCAGAATTATGGTTGCAAATACAATTATAATCAGTGATGGATTGATTAAAAAGAGGTGCGGCAGTATCTGACCATATCTCTATGTACTGTTTGAAAACTTATGACCACCGGATAAATATTCCTGTCTCGATATAACATGAGAAAAAGGTTGTCTTGTTTCAGTATACTTTGCACGATTCGATCGGCTTGTGGGACTGCAGAAAAACAACAACAGAAATATATGTCTTGTCGGTTAAATGATATTTACTTCTATCAACGACAATTTTGTGATCAGAACCTATATGGGATCTATGCTAGGAGTCTCCGTGAGTAATTCAGCCTAGTAAAGCTACTCAGCTATTTTCTCTCGTAGAAATTCAACTAAGATCCATTGACCACACAGACACTCGACGTCATTCTCTGTCTAGGTGTAGATTTTGCCAACACGTAGTCAGCCAGTTCACGGGATTAGTAGTCTAGAAATGGCGACTCGACCAACTCTTGAATTTAAGGCGATATGCCGGGTATGTAACCCGTTCACTGTTGTACGGTCGTCTGAGAGCAAACCACGAACACGCGTGAACAGATATGTGCAAGCATGCAATGATCATGCAAAAAACTCAAATATGCGTATAATTAGCATAACTAATTTTTACTACAAGAGAGGAGCCAACACAAATTGGGTACATTTAGAGTTCAAAGTTAGGACAAGTTGAGTGTGACGGAATTCCAGGTAAATATATCGGACTAGTTGAATGTGACGGAATTCCAGTTAAATAAATCGGTTCACAAAAAATAATACTTCTTTTCCAACCGATACAATGGTCTGACTGTCTTGTAGCCTGAAGTCGATATCCACGAAAATCTCATGACCGTGAATCGGCACTTATAATTTGTTCCACTTTCGACACAAGTATACGGAAGCGGATTTATGCACATTCCAATCTCGAGTAAATTCAACTCAAAAAGGGAAGCAGGCTCAAATACTACAAATAAATACACAAAGGCTTTTGCATATATATCCAAGCAATGGGTTTATCCATATAGGCACTGGTATGTTGGTGGTAGGCAGTCGACGACAGTCTGCTGTCGACGACAAGTGGTCCCTTGCTCTGAAGACTTGCCCTCATTGTTGGTTCTCTGGTCACAAGAGCTGCGTCGTCTCTCCTTCGTTATTCTAGCCCCAGGTTTACACAACAGTCCATCCAGTGACCCAAGCAAAGACTGTTTTGACCCATCAGGGTAGGGTTCGTGGACGTCAACAGTCGTTTGTATTTTTGTGCCAGTTTTCATAGCATATAAGCCGACGGTATGGACACTAGGCCTCGGTGTGGCCGTGATCGCGTTGTCCCCGTCACTGCCTTCAACTACATCTAAGAGATTTGATATCGACAGCGAAATCCCGGTCTCGCTATCGCAATGAGTCACTCTCTCTTCCTGGTGACCTTCACTCTGCGCCATGAAAACGGATTCGTGGGTCACTGGAGATTGTATTTGACCTTTAGTTAGGCCTTCAGTTTTTGGGATAGGGTCCTGTAGAACCGCGCGCAGGGGCCAATGTGAACGACGGGTTGAGGGATTACCAGCGGGGGAATTTCCAGTTAATATCTCGACACTCCCTTGCCCTGTGTCAGGATTATACTTATAAACATATTTAGGCTTTATCGGTGCAATTTTCTTGGACGCCTTCGTTTCTTGCTTATTCAAACTACACAAGTTACTATGAGACGAATTAATCCTTGGTGGTCCCTCAGAAATAGAACTGGAGATGAGTTCAACGCTTCCCCTGCTCTTTTTCGGGATATACTTATGACCCTTCTTTTCATTTGGTAGAAGACGCACATGATCTGTTTTGGTGTGCTTCGCCGTCTGAAATCCCGCTAAGACTTTGTGTTTAGAATGCCTTTCTAAATCATCTTTCGCTTGTGGCAAAGCAGACTGTGTTGTGTTTTTGTTCTTGTTTTTATCGTCAAATGGATAAGCGGGGACCTCCTTCACACTGCCCTTTCCAGTAGCAGGGTTGTATCTGTAAACAAATCTGGTGGCGAAATTGTAACTGGATCGAGGACGAGGACCGTCTGGGGAATCTGAGCGATTATGAGCACTACTCGGGTTATTTAACGAAGGAGAACTACGATCTCTATCAGACACTGCCCCAATAACATCACCCAAGGAACCGTTCCTTTCTCCACCAGTGGGGGTGATCTCTCCGTTAGAATGTGCGCGAGAATTAGTCCGTTCTTCATCTACTCTTTTCTGTGTCGGCGTTTTATTTGGAGTTTCAGTAACAACCTCAGCACTCCCGTTTCCGGTAGTTGGATCATATCGATAGACGTACCTCTCCCGGGCAGGTTCTTCGTTATTTTGACGAAACCATCGTTTTTTACCTGCAAATTAGCAAGAATGGCGTTTTAGTCAGATGAATATTGGTAGGTCTATAACCGATTTCAGAGAGTCTATGTACACACTATATCGTGTCTAAAATATGATTTTCTTCTTATCGCCTGTTGTCAATAGTAAGGCAGAGGGTGTCGGTATATTATAAGGGGCTGGATCGCATGGATACAAGTTTGAAGTTTGAATATGATCTCGGTCTATATAACTCTTAATGGTCTCGTCCTGGTGTTGTCTACATGTACATGTATATCACGTTTGAATCACGTCGAACCGTAATACTCTGCAATCCACACATATTTTTGTGATAAATACAAAGCGAATTTCACCCTTGGTCTCCCATAAAAATAAGAAACTTTCTACATGAAATTTTCACATAAGCAAAAAAATTACGCATACATGTACAGTTATATCATTCTTTTCTTCACATCAAAAATCACTCGACAAGGAAACCTACCTGCGTGAGATATTAAATCGAACGTATTTCCCATTACTGTGTCATCATTTCTGCTTCAGTGGGAATATGAATGCGTTTTCCATTACGCAGAAAGGACATTTGCCGTTCCCGGGAACACTTGCAACTACGAACGTGGAAGATATCTGGATACTTGCTTGATAATATCTATACATGTAGAGAATCTAGCGTAGAAAGTCTTATTCATTATGTTCTGACCAGGACACGATCTTCGGGGTTATAGTAAACTACACATTGTCACACAAATCAGTTTACCTATTTCCAGACTTCTCAACATGATGGTATACGTGAGTAGCGATACAGTACAGTCTAACTTTATTACAGTATTATAATTCATTATTTTGTCTATAGCCTACAGCTCCGATCGATAGACTCCGCGTAGTAAGCAGAGGATTGTGACATAAAATCGAACACGATTCAAACTAAGGCTTATTCTTAGCATATCCGTAGTTTCGAGTGGTAAACAAATCAAGTTGCGATTTACTTTCCTTGAAACTGAGTCATTATAATATATTTGAATATACAAAAATACACCTGTGTGACCCTTTGAATTGATGTGGGCGGGTCGTAGCTCTAGGATCTTACCGCGATATAACGTATTATTATACCTTTAATAAGATTGTTAGAATTACATTGGTTGAAAAGTATCACGTGAGAAAACATTATTTTTGACAGGTTTGTGTTGTGTTTACGTCCAGCGAATGTTAACCCATAAACATTGACTCGTCATATGATCAATATCGACTCGTCACGTGATGTATAATGACCACCTCTGCCGCTTGCTTGTAAACAAACATGGAGGCAGGGCAGCGCTTCGCCGATCTTTCGGCAAATGTTTTGGAAAGAATATTGGAGGATAGAGACAGTAGAAACACCAGAGATATGGATATCCTTCCAACAGACAAGATTTTCGGTACAATAAAACACTAAATTACTTCGACCCTGGCCCCATCGGTGGACTGACCTGACCTCTGCCTTCGGTCTCGGTCAGCCCAGTCCACCTCAGGAGCCGGTTCTCGGGTCATTATTTTCATGTAATGACCTCACCATAAGTAATTAAGTGTATAATGCTGACCGCACAGTGATCGAGATTCTCCTGAATGACGATGCATAGCAATTTGAAAAGCATTTAGTATTTCATCATAAAATCAAATCTCTGCTTATAGGGGCAGCAGTAGATTTTCTTCGAAAACCTGCACTGTTAATTGATAATCTTGTTGGAATAAGGAGCGAAAACGCACTGCTATCAAGGCACGTCTCGGCTTGAGATAGACGGTCGTGGATTTCATAGCAGGCCAAGCAGTATGTTTCCAGTAAACAAGGAATGAAATTCCTGCTGAATATTAGTTATTCTACCTTTCACGTTCAGATATTCCTAATTCCGTGCCTATTTCTTGTATATCGTAAACGGGATATGAGATTTCCTTATGAATTTTGGGTGAACTGTGAAACTTTTATGTAATGAAAATAATGTGGCCTCCTTTCTTTGGAACTATCGTCTGGTGCGAGGGTTGAATTGATTGGTTATCTAAATCAACCCACGTCTTGTAGGTGATGCAGGGAAGGGAGGCGTATATCAATAACAACGACGATACAAGCATAACTCATAATCCCGATAAAGTGACGGACTGTCGATAAAGATTTTGCTTACGTGCCCAAAATGATGACCAACAACAGTTGCTCTCTATTTTCCGAGAGGTTAAGGGGCGTGCCATCACGAACAAGCCAGGGTAAACATATATCCAATTATGTATATATTTTTGTTCACATATATTCTTTTCGAACGAACTGACATTGATTATTTACTTCTAATCCATGCTGGTCCGTTTGATTTTCTTATAAGTCATATTTTATACATATATTCACTTACAGATCCATATATTTAACAACGAAGTCGTTAGATTCTGATATATTCAATTGCGGACATTACAAGAACAATTCTTATCTATTGCAATATTTAACATACTCGGAATGTAAAAAGTTTACTTAAGAGTTTTGCTATATAAAGATTATCATGATGTTCCAAAAATATCAAATCCGTATCGCTGATAAATATTCTTAATCCATATGATTTTTGTTGTCTAGAGAATGATATATCCCAGTCACTCTTTGATTGTGGAGTTTCATATGAACACCATGGAGTATCCTAAACTCAACATTACACAAAACCTTTCATCTATATTTGATACAGGTATTGCGTTATGTATTCCCGAAATAAATTTCTTCTATTGTTAAGTCGATAACGAATAGCATGGGTCCACGAATAGCATGGGTGCAACTAATTAATTGAATTTGTATTCCCACGTGGGGTAGGCCTAGGACAGACTACCCCACAATATCCCCGCAAAAGTGAAATTTTCTGATCTGCTACTCATACGTGGAGATGGTATGGGACAGACCACCCACAAAATTTCCACAAATGAGAAAAAGTGCGAAATTATTATTCCAACGCGGGATAGGTGTGGGACAGAGCGCCCCAAAAAATCTTCACAAATGGAGAATTTACCGGGATGTTGCATGTCGCAGGTGGGGATGGTATTGGGGCAGATATCACCACAATATCCCCACAAATGTGAAATTTGCTGGGTAGATATCCCCAGGTGGGGTAGGAATGGGGTAGACCACTTTACAATGTCCCTACAAACGGGGAATTTGCTGGGTAGTTATCTCCAGGTGGGGTAGGAATGGGGCAGACCACCTTACAATGTCCCCACAAATGGGAAATTTGCTTGGGAATTGTCGTATGTGGAGATGGTATGGGCAGACCTCCCCACAGTATCCCCACAAATGTGAAATCTACCGAGCAGTTACTGGGATTGCGTGGCGCAGAATACCCCACAATATCCCCACAAATGGCAAAATGGAATTCGCGAGGAAGTTACTCATACGTGGTGGTTGCATTGGGCAGATCATCCCAGAATATCTCCACAACTAGGGAATTCCTAGGTAATTGACAGGGGTAAGGGTGGATCGTTGCATACCTATATATACAGAGCTACCCAATACAGGTATGTCAATCCTACACCAGTATCTATCCTTAAGGACACTCACTAGTAAGGACGAGAACAGAGAAGATAACTGAGTTGTTAAATGTCAATCTAACAAATTGCACATACGACAATTAAAACGTGTAGTGTAAGTTTTGGGATGCTTCTCTTTCCGTCTGCATGTAAAAACACTACAGTTCACATCTACATAATGGTAACTATTGCTCGTGTAGGTATCAACTTGTTTGCCAAGTAGTCAGAAGTGTACAACATAACATATGTTGATTGTGATGACACAGGTCATAACTATGGCGGAAAATCATCAAACGGGTAACAAGTTTGACAATGCTCAGTTACATGATATTGAGTCTCCAAATTTTGAAATTATTCGCCAATCAATAATGGAGAAGAAAGTAGCATAGTATATATTGCTTGTATATATTATATATTGTCTAGAGAATGATGTATCCTTGTCACTCTTTGATTGTGGCTGTTCATATGAACACCATGGGTTATCCTAAACTCAACATTACACAAAACCTTTCATCTGTATCTGATACAGGTATTGCGTTATTAATGCCAGAAATAAATTTCTTCTATTGTTAAGCCGATAACGAATATCATGGGTCCACGAATAGCATGGGTGCAACTAATAAATTGAATTTAAATTCCCACGTGGGGTAGGCCTAGGAGAGACTGCCCCACAATATCCCCGCAAAAGTGAAATTTTCTGATCTGTTACTCATCTGTTACGTGGAGATGGTATTGGGCAGACCACCCCACAATATTTTCACAAATGAGAAAAAGTGTGAAATTATTATTCCAACGCGTGATAGGAGCGGGACAGAGCGCCCCAAAAACTCCTCACAAATGGGGAATTTACCGGGATGTTGCATGTCGTAGGTGGGGATGATATGCGGCAGACAACCCAACAATATCCCCACAAATGGGAAATTTGCTGGATAGATATCCCCAGGTGAGGTAGGGATGGGGCAGACCACCTTACAATGTCCTCACAAATGGGGAATTTGCTTGGGAGTTGTCGCACGTGGAGATTGTATTGGGCTCATACGTGGTGGTTGTATTGGGCAGAACATCCCACAATATCTCCACAACTAGGGTGGATCGTTGCGTACCTAAATATACAGAGTTATCCAATACAGGTATGTCAATCCTACTCCAGTATCTATGCTTAAGGACACTCACTAGTAAGGACAAGAGCAGAGAAGATAATTGAGTTGTTAAATGTCAATCTAACAAATTGCACACACGACAATTAAAACATGTAGTGTAAGTGTTGGGATGTTTCACTTTCCGGCTGCAGGTAAAAATACTACAGTTCACATCTACATAATGGTAACTATTCCACGCTTAACTGATCGATATGTATGTCCGAGGTAGAAAAGGAATGGATCGTTCGATATACGGCGGTCAAACAATTAAAAGGCAATAATGCATTGGTATACATAGGGGTAAACATATACTGCGGAGGTGAACAGCTATTTCTTGAACACTTTCCTAAAGATATGGTATTCAATCCTTCGTGTGTTTGCATGCATGGCCTTCGATACTGTCATATTGTAGCCAGTTTTACCACCAATGCGCTCCTGACCTGTCATTTCCTTCTATGTCGTAGCCAGTGTTATATCCGGTTAGCACTGTACATCGTATAAACACGATTCAATGCAAAAGAAAATGGGATGCCGGTCAACGCTTTCGAACCAACTATAGACGAGACTGTACATGTATATGACTGAAGAGATCCAAGGAAGGACAACCTGACTCTATTTATTAGTTCGATTGTGAATTTCGAGTTTTTCCATTCACGATATTAGCATACCCCAAGAGCGTCCGTGATTCGTTTATATTCTATATACCACAGGTCAACCAAACGTTCAAAAAATGGGATATATGAGTTAGATTTAACAAAACGACCAAGGAAGAAATATCTCTCATTATCATATCTCAGAGAAGCATGTAGACTTTTGATTGGCTGACAGACCTCATGTGTGATGCTGTATTGTCAACTTGCTGGTCGAATATATATCGTATACCCCCGTCGCCAAGGGCAACGAACAGGTGTTCACTAGATTCCATCGTCTGCTAAACAAAATGGCTGAATCAGGCAAACGTTTCGCGTCTCACACGGACGATGAAGTTGTTGAAAAGCGGGCTAATATTATTCCCAGCAACACAAAAAAATCGAACAAAGCGTCCGCCAGAACTTTGAAGTATTACCTGAAAGAGAAGGGACAGAGTGAAGAATTCGAAGGATTCTCGGCCGAGAGGTTAGCAGAGGTACTCAGTCATTTTTATTTGGATGCCCGAAAACAAGACGGAGAATTGTACAAAACATCCACTCTCGAAAACCTTCGACATTCTCTGAATCGTTACCTGAAGGCCCCACCGTATTTGAAAACTTTTGATTTGATTAGAAATTCGGAGTTTAATGAAGCCAACGAGTGCTTCAAAACCGCACTTGCAGAGTTGAAGGCATCTGGAAAAGGCGACACCGATCATTATGAGCCCATAAACGAGTCCGATCGTTGTAAACTCTACAAGTCTGTTCTCATGTCCCCAAAAACCCCAACTGGGCTTGCAAATAAAGTTCAGTTCGATGTACGTCTGTTCTTCTTTAGAAGGGGAGTGGAGAATATGGAAAAGATGACAAAAAACACATTCATCATCAAGCGGGACCCGAAAACTGGGCAGAGGTATGTGAAAAAAAAGGAGGATGAACTCACAAAAAATCGCCGGGCCCAGCAAAAAGAGGGTGTTACCGGATTCATGCCTGAAGAAGAAGGTTCCCCGTTCTGTCCTGTTGCTTCATTCGAAAGTTATATCTCCAAACTCCATCCGAAATGTGATCGCTTGTGGCAGTACCCGGTTGATAGTTTCCTCGACGACGATAAAGTTTGGTATTATAACAAACCTATTGGGAAACACCGCTTGGCAGCCTTCATGACCAACCTGGGCACTCGTCTGAAACTTTCTGAACCATACACTAACCACAGTATACGAGCAACCGGCATCACCATCCTTGGTAGAAACAACTATTCAGCATCTCAAATAATGGCTGTCACAGGTCACAGATCTGTCTCGTCGCTGTCGGTTTACCAGCGAGTAAGTGATGGCGAGAAACTGCAAATGGGCCACACGGTTGCGTCAGTAGCCTTTCCTGACACGATGGGTTCAACCCGAAAGACGAATACCGGTACGCATACACTTTCAGTAAATGTTCTTGTCAAACCCCATCCTGCAGAAACTGTGACATCATCTTTTCAGTACCCTGCACCCACGTCAAATGATGCCACGTCGGCCGTGTTACACACCCAGGATGTACGAGCAGAAGGCCATGCCGACGACTTTGATTTTGATCTTAATCAGCTGTTTTGTGAATTCGACAGCACCGCTGTCCCGCCCACATCGTGTGACATTCCCACAGCTATCCTGGTCGCCGCAAATCCCTCAGCGCCAATGTTCAATAACTGCACAATAAATGCAATCAACATCATCGTGCGAAAATGAAGCAAATACCTATACTTCTGCCAAATTGTGCAGGACAGTTTGATTTTTCCGATTTTTCTCTCGAACTGTAAATTTAAGTCAGTTCATGTTGGTCCTTCTCCTGTGTGATGTTATGGAAACATGACACAAGTGACACTGTCGAGTGACACGGTGTTGAATTATAGACAGAATGGAAATGTAACAGTTCACACGTGTATTTGAAACTTACATATCCACGCAACAGATGTGAATCCGGAACGGGTCTTTCGATGTATTTATTAACAAAAGGTATATAATCTAGATATTATACTCGTCGATGGCTATTAAATATTAAATATGAAATTGAGATTAAGCTTAATGTTCCAGTATTTTATACGTTTCTGATTTTCAGAATAGAACATTTGAAGTTAGATTGTTCATTCTTTATCACCGAAGCCCACCGGTATTTCACACGGAAACCGGGTTCATTGTTCACGGATTACAGTATATGTTATCGTTATCTTTGCTCCTCCCTTAGTACGTTTTAAAGATGAGGATTGTAAAAATGATACATTTGTCTTTGTGTTCATTTTTTCCGGTGCATGCTGTGGATCGTTCTGAAACCAGTGCAAGTCCGATCGAAGTCCGTTCCATTATGTCGGCCTTGAAGTCCAAAGTGATTCTTAATGCTCTGAGATATGATAAATTCGTTATACGTCGCCCTTCCGGGGTAATACGGGATGAGATTTGGTTTCTCTCGCCATATTTTTCCTCAGCTGCGCCTCGGAAAAATATGGCGAGAGAAACCAAATCTCATCCCGTATTACCCCGGAAGGGCGATGTATAACTAATAGTAGCGTTCAAATACGTTGCTACGACGAGGCGACATTATTCGTATTCGTTATCTCTACTAGTGTTACATTGTTCGAATGATAGCTACAGTGTATCGACCAACAATGCGTGATTTGCCGATGAAAGATGTTAAATTATTTGAGAGCTATGATAAATCATCTATCAACGGAATTCGAAAAGATCGGTGGTTCAGATCATGATATCGATGTCACACCGAACAGTCGGTAGGCACTCGTCCTCAAAGAATAAATGTTCTCAATAAGTGGACGCCTCAATTGAACCCCGCTGACGACAATACGGAGGGTGCAGTCCACACTTGACACAGTTTCGCACAAAGTGGTCCGTTTTTACAGCATGTTAATTCTTCTTCCCTTTTTACCAACTGATATCTATAATACCATCCTGTTAGACGTAACCATTCCTCTAAATGGGCATATAATAATTGCTAGTTCATCGCGCCTATGAGCCACTACAGAGTTAATCGTGCCCAGAATTGAATGTTTTGGCGGGCCAAAATCCGCACATTTTCAAGCGCGAAAATGACGTATATCCCGATGTCGGAATCTTTAGCCATTGAAAGCGCGAATCAACCTCATTGTCCAAGTGACTTTACGCAATGAGAACGTCTGATATTTGTTGATTTAAGCAGTGATATCTCTTGTTTGAAGCTGTCTAGTATTTAACTTATAGACAATGCAATCTCCAAATTTGCTTGGTCATGAAGAATTTTGAAAATCACATTCAGATATATTGCCTATTTGTCGTGGTATTGCCATGGTAAAGCTCTGCCCGATGCATATCCTTGACTTGACATCATGTGAACAATTACGTAATTGCGCGCTTCCAACATATAACGGGACGTCTGTATTTGATTCTCTTTCCCAACATAACCAAATAGTTACGTAAGCAACATACCAGATCCTTGTTTTCAACATTCCCTGAAGGTTACCCCTTGCATTTGTAGAATATTTGCGATACAAGCGTACAGTCCGTCATTCAATAATCGGCCGTCGTCCTTTACATAATTACCGCGTTCATAATCCAAAGACCTATTCCATATAACAGAATT
>JAVTVY010028288.1:55000-105810 GCA_036873755.1 Hanleya hanleyi
TCTACAGATGTTTTAAAATAGTATACTTTTCAGTAAAATGCAACTTCTCTTCCTTGACAATTTCGAATTTTCCGAGTCGATCTGGTTTATAAATTGCGAAAAAAATAAATAGAGCTTGAAACACATGTTCTCTGTTGCTGTACTTTGATAGAAAATTCAGTCTCCACGTTTGTTATCAAAACAAAATGGCTAAGGTGCAGAATTGTTGACAATCTCAGAGTCGGTCAATTGTTGAAAAATTCATAACTCGTAAAATACTTAGTCTAAAATCTTGACACGTCAAGACAAGATCATCCAGTAATCTAAGTTCCATGTCCTAAAAGGATATTGCCTGATATAAATTACAACAATTTTAATTTTGCATTTCATTATCGCTCAAAATGACTCTCATACGCATCTCCCCATATGCTATCATGTACCGCGAAGTGCTGCAAAAGCCGTGTCAACTTCAAAAATCTATATCTCCGAAAATACTGAACCAAAATTGTTGCTGGTTCAGGACAATGTTCCCTGTTCCTTTCGTGCAAAAACAGCGGATTGTAAATTAACCCAGGAAGGTATGCTGCGCGCTATATTGGCCAATCAGCAGTCCCGAATAAGAACCAATGAGCTATCAATAAAAGAGCCAATGAGCTATCGCTAAAAAGAACCAATGGAAGAGGTCATCGTAATCCATGCTACCCAATGAAATTGAAGTATGCCGTGCTATATAAACCTGGCGGTTTTTACGAATTTCACTCATCTTTTCACTTTGCTGCAAAGAAGATTCGACAACTTTGACCCACAGAGATGGTTCGTACAAAACAGACCCCTCGGAAGTCCACTGGAGGAAAGGCTCCCCGAAAACAGCTCGCCACCAAGACAGCCAGGAAGAGCGCCCCGGCCACCGGAGGAGTGAAGCCCCACAGATACAGGCCCGGAACCACTGCCCTACGGGAAATCAGCCGGTATACCAAGAATGCAGAGCTTCTCATAAGGAAGCTCCCATTCCAACGCCTCGTGCAACAAATTGCCGAACATTTCAAGACCGATCTGCGATTCCAGAGCTCCGCCGTCATGGCTCTTCAGGAAGCGAGTGAATCCTACATGCTGGAAGTGTTCGAGCGGGCCAACAGGAACACGATGGACGCCAAACGAGGGACCATGTTGCCGGAGGATATGCGAATGGTGTTGCAGGAATAGTAGTAGACGCGGCTACTCTTCAAAAAATATAACAGTCCTTTTCAGGACTAACAATTAATCCGAAAGGGTGACTTCTACTTTTAAGCACAACTAATTAACAAGAAGGTCCCACACAATACACGAAAAAGTGGAAAAGTCGGCATGTTGGTTTAGTTGACCGAATTCGAAATAATCGGTCTAATCAAGGGAGATAACTCCAAGCGCCATACGCATACACGAAATAATGTCCCCAATAAGCTTTCATCCGTATAATATATACCGGTACGCATATTCTAGACATCCCGGTAAATTGAATCTTGAGGTGAGATGAGTACAGTTTTTATTGATATCATACATGCATGAAAATATAATATGTATATACCACCACCCTGTGGTGTCGCTAGCTGTGTTTTACTGAAAGAACACTTATGTTGTACAAACAACAACTTGTGAAAAATCCAACGCAAACATTGTATAATATTTACACTTCTCGGGCTCAGTTTTGCTGAATAAACACAATCTAATAATTGATTACATGTACAACAAAATACAAACAAACCGGATGAGATCGTGACACAATCAGTGAATTTTCGGGTCTGAAACTTATGATTTTATAGCTTATGATATTGGGAAAATTCAGAGCGAGTGAATAAGCTGCGTCTCGATACGGCGTGGGGTATATTCAAAATGATGACTATGGGTGTAGCCGGCAATTGCTTTTTTGAAACTTTGCAACGAATTTCGTGCATTTATCGTGTCTGGGTGTGTATTTAACTAATTCATACAGGACGTCACCGAGGAGCAAATTGCCCTGGCATTGGAAGCTGCCTGTCCACCCAGAATTCCACGTGAACAGATTGCTACCTACATCTACGTGCACCAGGGGCAGAAAGACGATGATGAGTTCAAACAAGTCTTGTTGCATCACTATTGAACATTTCAAGTCTCGTGTTGCAATGAAAACATTCAGACATTACCGTATTCCTACATTCTACGTTCATTGAAGCGCCTTGATAGCGTATAATTGTATTAAACAATTTAATACCCAGAGTTTTACTGTGGTGAAGATGTTCATTCTACATGCCGCCATCTTGTACACAAAATTTTGGTACAACATGGCGGCATGGAAAAACCCCAAACAAGTCTGGACATGTCCAATGGTCACGCCCCATTCATCCCAACCGGAAGTGACGTCATAGTTACATCCGGGTGAAGTATGAGTCAATTTATCACTGCGCATGCGCGAGAAAAGAAATTGTGGCGGTGTGCGCAGGAGTGATGTGCGCAGGTATGACGTCACTTCCGGTTGGGTTGAATGAGGCGTGGCCTTTGTACATGTCTAGACTTGTTTGTGTGTGTTGATGTACTGGGGTTTTTCCCCACAATGGCGGCTAATGGCGGCCAATGGCGGCTAGTCCGCCATGTTGGAAAATGGCGGCTAATGGCGGCCAATGGCGGCTAGTCCGCCATGTTGGAAAATGGCGTCTAATAAAATGGTGGCTAATGGCGGCTAATGGCGGCTAATGGCTGCCAAAATGGCGGCTAATGGCGGCTAATGGCGGCAAGACGTGACTGCCTATGGGAAAATGGGGCAAGATGGCGGCTAATGGCGGCTAATGGCGGCTAATGGTAGAGAAAAATGGTGGATAATGGTGGATAATGGCGTCGAAAATGGCGGATAGACCGCCATTGTTGTAGAAAAACGTATAAAAGGGGATGATTTTTAGTGATTGGGTGTATTCATTGCACTACCTCACATAGCTCTCACACCTACCTGACCAGCCTGTGGCGGCTAATGGCGGCTAATGGCGGCCAAAATGGCGGCTAATGGCGGCTAAAGGTGGAAAGACGTGACTGCCTATGGGAAAATGGGACAAGATGGCGGCTAATGGCGGCTAATGGCGGCTAATGGCTGCCAAAATGGCGGCTAATGGCGGCTAATGGCGGCAAGACGTGACTGCCTATGGGAAAATGAGGCAAGATGGCGGCTAATGGCGGCTAATGGCGGCTAATGGTAGTAAAAAATGGTGGATAATGGTGGATAATGGTGGCTAATGGTGGCTAATGGCTGCCAAAATGGCGGATAGACCGCCATTGTTGTAGAAAAACGTATAAAAGGGGATGATTTTTAGTGGTTGGGTGTATTCATTGCACTACCTCACAGAGCTCTCTGACCTACCTGACCAGCCTGCCTGCCTGCCTGACCACTAGCCAGCCTGCCTGCCTGCCTGCCTACCAGCTTGCCTGTATGAGACGTGGAGAAGCATGAGACGTGGAGAAGATTTTCCATGGGACCCAGCAGCACCTCCGGTTGAAATCTTGCCCCAAGACGAGCATGTCAGTGACATTTATCGACGTCACTGGGCTACCATACGCCATTGTTTTCACCGTAACCGTCGTCTATTGGACTTGTATAACTTTCGACTGCAGGACCTCACGTATTTGTCTACCTATGCCGAGAACATTTTCACAGACCAGGTCACAGCGTTCAAGTTGAATATGACATTCGGGTACATTTTACGGCACAAGGAGACGGACCAGGTGCGGTATTATTATCCCAGCAATAATACCTATGTGTTTGACCAGCCGTTCACGGTGACGGATGCGATTTCTCTAGAGCCACTCATCGACCAATTGACTACGTTGGATCCATTGGAATGGGCCCGGTTGCAACGCCCCAATACCAAATGGCTTGTGGAAATGGTGACCAACGTCACATTTTTCGTCACGAAAATGAGAGATCATCCTATCGGTGCTCCTGTACTACTACCCCCTTGGTTGCTTCATCGACACGGACTGTATGCATTAACGCGAGGGGTAAACGGACCCTACAAAGACCGGAAATGTCTGTATCGGTGTTTGGCCGTGCATCTGGACGAGTGTAATCCCCAGGCTTGTGACAGAGTGGCCAATCGCTATTGGCAACAGTATTTACAGCAGCAAGACTTGGATGAGCGGCACTTCCGTGGAGTCCCGTTCAAGAATTTGGATGACGTGGAAACACTGTTCAACATCAATATCTTTGTATACCGATTACGATGCGAGGAGGATACATTTGTGGCTGAATTGGTTCGTCGTTCAACACAACGGTATGCTTCTACCATGAAAGTCAATGTTTTCGACGACAATGGCGTGAGTCATTTTTCGCTGATCTACAATATGAGCCTGTACGCCCAGTCTTACAGTTGTGCCCAATGCCATCGGGTGTTTCACCGTTCCACCGACTTACATCGACACTTGTGACAACAGTGTGAAGCGAAAATTTCCTGGTGGTGTGTATCATAATACGCCTACTATTTTCCAGGAACTGGCCGATGAGGGTCTGATCATACCGGAGGCGGACCGTTATTTTCCCTACCGGGCGTGTTACGATTTTGAGGCCCTATTGGAGCCCATGGACATGTTTTCAGCGAAAACGCAGTGGACGCAGCGCCATATTCCCCTGAGTGTCAGCATTTCCAGCAACGTACCTGGCTATGACGCTGCACCGGTCTGTTTCGTGTCTACCGGGGATTCCCATGAGTTGATCACCCGCATGATGGAGTATTTAGAGGAAGTCAGTGCGGCCAGTACGGAATTGTTGGTGTCCAAGTTCCAGGACGTATTGGACCAACTGGACGATCGGATTCCTATACCGGGTGTATCGTTTAGTGACGATGAAGAGTCCGAGTCCGAGTCGGAGCCGGAGTCGGCGCCGGAGCCCATGCAGTCGCAGGATGTCCCTTTACCTAAACCGTATGCGGAGAAATTGAAAGTGCGCTTCCTACAATACCTAGGCCAGTTACCGGTGCTGGGTTTCAACTCGGGGCGATATGACTTGAACATGGTGAAAGAATTTCTCTACCCCTACTTGGCCCAGGCGAATACCATCAAGTCCGTCATCAAGAAGATCAATAATCATATGGCCCTCACTACCACATCACTTCATTTCCTGGATGTACGGAACTACTTAGCTCCTAATTATAGCTATGATCAGTGGGTGAAGGCGTATGACTGTGCACAAACCAAAGGGAGATTCCCTTACACGTATATATCGACGCTCGACCGTTTGGAGGAAACACAGTTGCCACCCCGGGATGCCTTCTTTGACGATTTGAAGCAAGTGGAATGTCCGGAAGATACGTACCGGGAACTACAGCAGGTATGGAACGATCAGCATATGCAGACCTTGCGAGATTTCCTGATATGGTATAATAACTTAGATGTGGTTCCTTTCCTGGAAGCGGCCGAGAAAATGGTTCAACTCTTTCGTCGTGAGATGCACGTCGACATCTTCAAGGAGTGCTTGAGTTTACCGGGTCTGGCGCTTCGCCATCTTTTTCAAGAGTGTCCTACGTACTTCTCGCTGATACAGCAAAAAGATGCAGACATGCATGATTGTCTAAAGCAGAACATTGTGGGCGGACTGAGTCTTATTTTTCACCGTTATCACGAGAAGGACGTCACTACTCTCCCCAGTGGAAAACCCTGTGCTAAGATCATCGGATTTGATGCAAATGCCTTGTACCTGTGGTCTCTGGCCCAACCTATGCCCAGTGGACATTATACACGTTGGTTGGCCGAAGGCCAGCATTTCACACCGCAACGCACTCCCTACAAGCATCTGGCTGACCAGTGGTTGGATTGGGAAGCCTATCGACGGGGAATTTATATACGCCATCAAACCAACGCCACAGAGAAGCGCATAGGAGATCGTCGACTCACCGTCGATGGGTTTGCCCTGGTGGGTAGGACACCGACCGTATTCCAATTTTACGGTTGCTATTGGCACGGCCACGGATGCCATTTCAGCGCTGGACGCTTCAACCAACGACGTGGAAAAACACCGGAAGAATTACGAGCAGAAGTGGAGGAGAACGGTGATTATGTGAAAGAGAGAGGCTACCATCTGATCGAAATGTGGGAGTGTGAATTTCACACCATGTGCCAGGCCCTGCCCCATTTACGACGTTTCCTAAAAGAGCACGAGTACCCGCTGAGTCGTCGGCGACTCCTGAGTCTGCCACAGATGTTCGACGCCATTCGTTCTGGGGACCTCTACGGCTTTGTCGAATGTGATTTGCATGTTCCCGACACTCTCAAGCCTCTCTTCGCCCAGTGCCCTCCCATCTTTAAGAACACGCTGGTGGGTCGGGATGATATTGGAGACACCATGGGGGCCTATGCGGAGCAACACGAGTGTTTGCCTCGACCTCGACGGATGTTGATTGGCAGTATGTGGGCAGAGAAAATCTTGCTGGGCACTCCGCTGCTGCAGTGGTACATGAGCCACGGTCTGGAAATTACGAAAATATACCAAGTGATACAGTACGTACCCAACGCCTGTTTTGCGGAGAATGCCGACATCGTTACGTCTGCCCGTCGTCAAGGTGATCAAGACCCGAGTAAGGCCATCATCGGTGAATCGTGGAAATTGACGGGCAATGGCTATTATGGCAAAACGGTCACGAACCAGGATAAGCACGTGAACGTGAACATCTGTACCACCCAACAAGCCCGCAAAAAAGTGAATTCTCCTCTGTTTCGATCCGTGGAGGTCATCGATGACGACACGTATGAAATCACTTTAGCTAAAAAGACTATCCGTTACAACCTGCCCCTGCAGATTGGATGTATGGTATACCAGGTGGCCAAGCTGAGGATGCTCCAGTTTCTATATGATTTCATGGGTGTGTATTTTAACCCATCAGACTGGCAACTCATGGAGATGGATACGGACTCGGCCTACATGGCCGTCTCTAATGCAGATTGGGAGTCCCTGGTGAAACCTGAGTTACGTGCACAGTATGAGGTGGAACGGGACCAGTGGCTACCTCGACGTGACCATTACCAGTACGATAAGCGTACGCCGGGCCTCTTCAAGCTGGAGTGGAGTGGGGATGCTATGATTGCTCTCTCCTCCAAGACGTATTACTGTTACGGGGGAGACCAAAATAAGTTTAGCTGCAAAGGGGTGAACCGGCGCGATCCCAACATCGACAAAGCCTTGTACCTGAACGTGCTGCAAAGCCAGGCCAGTGCGAGTGGAACTAACCGAGGATTTCGGGTGGTGGACCACCAGATGCGCACGTACATTCAGCAACGAGACGCCTTTACTTTCTTTTACCCGAAACGGAAAGTCCTGGCCGATGGCATCAGTACCACTTACTTGGACTTGTGAAAAATGTCGAACACACTATGACTGTTGATACACGAGTTAAAAACTGTAAAGTCAGAATGGCCGCCGGGCGCCAGTTAACTGGGCGCCGTCTGCGAAATGCAGAACGTAGGTTCGAATCCTACTCCTGACAGAATGTTTTGTACCACTTGTATATACATACCACCTGTACATAGTGTAACCCCTTCTTGTTCACTTAAATAAAAAAATATAAAAAAAGTCAAAACCATCATTTTTGTGTTTTCATGAATTCATGGGAAAAGCTATGAATTTTAATGTCCGATGTGGAGATTCAGTCAAACTGAAATCAGTGGTGTAGGATGGGGCCAAAATGTAACCCATCAATGCAAGAGCACTATAGTAAAATAGAGAGCCAATGAAATCAGCCCACAGACCAAGTACGTGTTTTGGTCTAGGTTTGGAACGGGCATTTCATTGAGCTGCGTGTAAAGGAAGACGGTGAGTGAAGACTCGTCCAACACGTATAGATTAAGTTTATTACATCGCGCGCGCACTGCCGGTGATGACGCGCACTTCCGGAGAACTCGCACGCACGCGCTGCGGGCGGGGCGGGCCGGGAAAGTTAGAGGTAGTGTTTGCGCGCGCGCGCGGGTAGTGACCCCTGTGGGCGCCAAAATGTCTATTTCCATACACTTTCTCTACTGCGCATGCGCAGCATGACGTCCGTTCCACGTTACACCCAGCCCATTAGATGCCCCTTCACGAATGCTTCACTTTGATACCTCACTCGACCCCATCGGACCATGCAGCGTATTTCCAGTCTGGGGACTACTTTTTCTCCGCGGAGGCAGACCGCATCACCGCGGAAGAATACACCGGGACCTGGGTCACGTGATATGCAAATTTCTGAGGTCAAAGGTCAATGGGACGATTTACGGATTTGAAAAAAATACTCGCTTCTGATTGGACGACTTGAGCTGGTGGCGCCCCCTATCGAGCGTAATTTGAGGGTTCCCGATTGCAATTTAACATGGAGCAACAGATGGCGTATTTTCCCGGTGCCCAAAAAATATTGTTCGATTTACGCTTACACTACTACTGGTCCAGGTTCTGAGATTTCTCGAAGACTTGATAGCCTCTTTAAATGAGACAGGTACAACAAAAACGGAGTCGATGTCAGCTGAATATTAAGCCGATTTATTGTAAATTCATTCCACCTAGATTAGGAATGATCGGCGGCATTTGGCAGGCAGACTAACACAACTTCATCACCATCAGACCATTTTGTAAACAGTCATTTTCAGAACTGGAGATAGTAACATCTATCATCGGAGACATGGTGATATTAGCCTCTGTTGAGACCCGACGGTACTGGACTTCATTGAGATCTGGTTGTATTGGCCTGCCTGTATGTGCCGGTCATCCCTTTTTATACATTTCTATGACATTATAGGGTCGAGTTAACTCTGAACTAAACTGGTGTAGCTGTGACAAGCTACTCAGCTGTATGTCGCATTACCTAAACTCAGTCGTCAAACCAAGGATAATTCAGTACACTTACATAAGCAGTTGCTATGTTACCCTGTATAAATTTGAAATTACATAACTGTTTCTCACAAATAGTTGTGTTCACAATAACTGACCTGAAGGGTCATGAAATAGTATTTCGGAAATAGTTCTGTCAAAACACATCACAATATCAAGGTTGCATGCACACAGATTAGATTCTATAAAATTGGTAAATGAAAAGTCGAACTTTATGCAATTGTATGGTGGCTAAGAAATCTACTTTTACGTGAAAATATGGTGGCTAAGAATCGGCATTTCACAAGGTGTGTCAATCCTACGCCAGTATCTATCCTCAAGAACACTCACTAGTAAGGACGAGAGCAGAGAAGATAATTGAGTTGTTAGATGTCAATCTAACAAATTGCACACACGACAATTAAAACATGTAGTGTAAGTGTTGGGATGCTTCTCTTTCCGGCTGCATGTAAAAACACTACAGTTCACACCTACATAATGATAACTATTGCTCGTGTAGGTATCAACTTGTTTGCCAGTAGTCAGAAGTGTACAACATAACATATGTTGATTGTGATGACACAGGTCATAACTATGGCGGAAAATCATCAAACGGGTAACAAGTTTGACAGTGCTCAGTTACATGAAACTGAGCATTCAAATGTTGAACTTATTTGCCAATCAATAATGAAGAAGAAAGCATAGTATATATTGCTTTTGCTAATAAAGTATCATAACCGGTCGAAAATCATAACAAAATATCGTAAAAATAAATCTGTCAGTGCGCATCTGCAGGTACTAAGCATCTCCCATGTTTGTGTTGAAGTTGTTCATCTAATAATCACAGAGATAAGCTACGGCTAAGAATAGATTGATTCTGAAGATAAAGGGAAAATCACCAAAACATATAAAAGCAGAGAGTGCGCATCTGCAGGTATTAAGGATCTCCCATGTTTGTGTTTAAGTTGTTCATCTAATAATCACAGAGATAAGCTACGACTAAGAATATATTGATCTTGGGGATGAAGGAAAAATCATCAAAACAGAAAAAAGCAGACAGTGCACATCTGCAAGATACTAAGCATCTTCCATGTAAAGTTGTCCGTTGTAGATCAAATAATTCCCAACATATGGTCAAATTTAACATATATTAGTCTTGGCCATAACTCTGGGGAAAATCATTTACTACAAAGAGTTCTCTTTGTAGGGCAAAGTTAATCACAAATAAATCAAGAGCAGGAGCCTTATGGGCTTCTATATACACCTGTGCACACCGATGACTGCAGAAATCCAAACAGTGCTTCAATCCATGAGACATTGCTGTCCAGCTATGAGCTTTTATAAAATATCGTAAAAGTTGAATTTGACCGAGAAAAGATAGGTCATGATAGGTCAACATTTAGCCCGTCACCAGTAGTATGAATTTAGAAAGACTAGCTATAAAACATATCACAGTAACCAGAATTTGACCTTGATAAAATAGGTCAAGGTCGGCCAAATTGAACAGGTGTCTAGTCGATGACCATTTACATATATAGTATAATTGTAGAGAGCCTTGATTTAATCCTTCCAAAGATAGCATCACTGTAGAATTTGACCTTGATAAAAAAGGTCATGTTCAGTCCATGACAATAGGCTTCTGACCCACCACTTGCATGTGTTTTATGCATTTGGGAAACCTGGCAAAGACACTTCAATGGATATTGTGCTAACAACCAAGATGGGCAGACAGACGTACGCACCATGCAGACAATACCCTTTGGGCAAAGTCAATTGGGAGAGGAGCAATATAAATAGACTTCTTTTTCGTCATAACAGTTTGCCCCAACAGTAAGTTACACACAGTTTGGTACCAATCCATATCTTGGAACTGGAGATATCACAGGGGCACAGATGTTAACGGACGGATAGACGGACAAAACTCACTATCTTCGATGCGCTGTTTATCGATGATGTTGGGCATAAAGGTGCTAGTCTCTGTCTGTGCTAAATTCCGATAAAACATTAAATATCATTTCTGGTCACACATCGTTCTGATTCCCAACAGGTCATATGTTTTGCAGAAGTTCGGGGTGGTAGGTAGATTAGAAATCTTGACAGACACTACATACATTAAACTGTAACGTAACTGCAAAATTAATAGTCAATGTCCACATATGATCAATGGATGTATAGCAGTTTGGTACGCATATACATATTCTGCTGAAGACAGGCTTCGACATATGGTCACAGAACAATGACAATCCCATTAACGGACAAACTAGGCGAAGAAGCACAGGTGCCAGAAGTCTACATCACAATCTTCCAGATGACGGCTACTGTCTCTGGTCAGGTGGATTATCAAACCATGACAGATGTTCTCAATATCTTTTTCACGGGCCTCCATCAACCTCCAAACAGGGTTCTCTCCCCTTCTGCTGGTCGACCAAAGGGGAGATAACCCTGTTTAGAGGTTGCGGCCTCTATTCTGGACATATTGAGATGACGATGGTTTGCAGCAAATCGCACAAGACAATACATACCTGCAAAGTATTAGATATAGAGATGCTTAAAGGGATTGAAGAACTGCAAATACTCCATTCAAATACCTC
Organism: Hanleya hanleyi; assembly: GCA_036873755.1. NCBI lineage: Eukaryota > Metazoa > Mollusca > Polyplacophora > Lepidopleurida > Hanleyidae > Hanleya > Hanleya hanleyi. The sequence continues at coordinate 66,395 of JAVTVY010028288.1, forward strand.
ATTCAGACTCCGCCACTCCCTTCCGCATATGCTCGCACAACACAGCATCTCCCCCGAAAGAATTCTTTAGCACACACAAATTTGGATTTTTAATTATTCCCTGATTTTGGTATCACAGTGACCTTGACCTCAATATTTGTATGTGACACATCGTCTCCCCTGATATCTCTACTGACAAAACAAATCGTGAGAGAGTGAGTTTCGGATGTTGGGGTCACAGTGATCTTGGCGAACATCGCTCAACTTGCATTATTAAAGAACTTACTGTCTGTCTCACTGGCTACCGAGGGGATGATTGTGAGAGGGTGTATTCCCCCTCGCAGCCCTGGATTTTTTTTAAAATTTGGTGGTAAATTGGCGCTCATTGAGAGCATTTGATCAGTGTAAGATTGTAATAACTGAACTTTTATTTTGTGCCAAAATATCTTAAAACAGTGACGATACCCAGAAAAATAGTCATGGGAATACACTGATACAAGCTGCAATGAACGTTTAATGTTCCTACGAAGTAGGTTCTTATTTGCAAATTGTCCGATAATGAGTGAGTCAGTGAATCAGTCCATTCGAATTCTTCCTCCGGCAAAATAAGGAGAACCGTTGACATTAGAACCTTGATTTTCGGCATGGACGTGCATTAGGGTTCTGTTACTAGCAAGTTCTGAGCTGACCTACTTTTGATGCAAATTTGACCTACTTAGGTGGAAAAATCACTGGTGATTCTGAGTTGAGCTGTGCCCATCTTAATATAGGCAGGATTTCAACTTGGTGGGGGGGGAGGGGGGGATTTCCCCGAGTTCAGTGCGCGTCGGAGTCCTAATGCCTACCCTACTTCGTAGGTCCTGCCGTGTTTACATTATAATTCAAGTTAATCTTGAGACGATACTATTGTTGTGCCGGGACAAGTAAGACGATACTTACCGGTCCTGGGTGGTCAGGATGGCACCGATGTCTTCACTCAGCAATCCAGAATCCAAAAGCAATGGCTGGCTCTTTACCAGGCAGACAACTTCCTGTCAGGCGAGCTGCAAACCGAGGCTGCCAGATTCGCCTCCAGAACGAGGCGTTAAATCACTGGGCACTACATTCTCCCCTGTTTTGAAAAATGGTGTTTTGACCTGACGAGCCAGGATCTTCCGTGGAAACAGATTAATGGAGTTAGCCCGTAGAGCCAGGTATAGCTAGTCCAAAAAGTAGTGCCAGATCAAATTTCGAACTGGAATGCTACCATTCCAACTCGCAACACCATTCTGCATTGCCATGAATGTACGACTATGAGGTTATGCCGTCCATCATACCACGACAAACACCATAATCATCCGCCACACAGGGACATGAGCCCACATATCCTCATGTCAAGGCATCATAAAATCACGAGTCCAACTATCCACCAGGGAAGGTACACTGCTATAAAATGTACACGTTTGCACTTAAAACAACCTTCCAAGATTCCGAAAAGTGCGCTACAAATTTATGATGCCACGCATACCCATAGCCCATCCTCTTTATCAGAGAGATGTGCTACCTTTCCCGTAGGGGAATGATTCATAATATATTACACTCCCTTCTCTCAAGAAATACTGAAGGATCAAATTAAAAACCCAGCTGGTAAGCCAAGAATTTCGACGGGGCAGAGCTATTCTCCGCCCTGTCAGACCACAAATATGAAGTAAACCCTAACCATGAATGCCAACTGGGCAGAGATAATCCCCGCCCTGTCAGATTATAAATACGAAGTAAACCCTACGATAAATAGGTGGGAGCAAAGCTATCACCCGCCCCCAAAATAAAATAAAAAATAGATCCCGGTAACGGTTGGGCTATCACCCTCTCTTACCGGAATACTAGCTATTAATTTAAAAGTTCCCTAACAATTTCGAATTTTAGTGTTAATGCGAAAAAAGTTGTACCTCACTCCTTTTCATGTTCCTATCACAATCCCTAACAATTTTTAATAACCCAAATCTCCCAAAACATTCTAAACCCTAACAATTTGGAATTTTGATATGTCCTGATGTAATTTCGAATTTTGCAGGTCCCGAAATTTAGTAATTTAGTGGGAGGCCATATGACCCACAGGCATTCCGCCGGGCTGCGTCAAAAACCAACATGGTCGTTAGGTTTCGGACGCTCCTGAAAATAGAGATCTGTGTCTGGTGAGAATGAAGATCGAGGCCGATCTCGCCCAATCCCACACATCGCGGATGTGCCAACAGATGGAATAATTGGTTTATCACTACTTACGACACGGGAGTACTGGCTACGTGTGGATGAATTCCAAAAGTAAACTGACAACGAGGATTCGACGACAGCAAAGGCAGGTCTGACCAGGTTTCCGGGAATACAAAATTAGAAATAAGGTACTGGAGCTGTTTTCTTGAATCACTACGATTTGTTCGGCGTTCCAAGGCCTCAACGGAGGGGACATCGAACTTCCGCAGAACTTTCTCTAAGTGGACGTGAGTGTCTATGGTGACTGGGGCGGAAGCCAAATCCGGTATCTCCATTGGGGTCTTGGCAGGCAGGGTAGTTGAAGGTAAAGCTGCAGGAGGAGTTCCTGTCCATATTGGTTTTCCGAAGATGTTCAGAAGAGCGTCCAGGCGGGTTACCAAGGGTGAGGCTCCCAATGAATGCGGACCCCCACAGATGAGCGATCCAGTTTCACCGGCAAGCCCTTTAAGCTTTTATTGAGTGACCGGATCAAATTGTCCTATAACAGAACCGCCGCGCTGTTTGGTGGGGAGATTGTGTACTCCGCCTTCACCGGAAGTCTCAACTCCCCGGCAATCACCCGTAACAACGCTGCCTGGGTACCTGCGATCTGTACATGCGGGTCAATTGTGAACAGCCTTTTCTTAAGGATGGTGTCCAGCAGAACATCTATTACCGGAACTTGGAGGATCTCCATCAGAAACTCGTACAGCCCGAGGATCTTGTATATCCATCGGACTAAATTAACATCATTAAAGAGTGCTGACTCCATATGGTCTGGAGCTTCTACATGCTTATGAAGGAAACATAGGGCTCCTTCTTCCACCTCACACTCCCAGCAACACCTGTCTGGGGCCAGAAACCAGGGCATATGAGCAAACTAAACGTGCTTTTTCATTTTCTGTGAAACTACTTTCCTGCAGACGGTACACTCATGATCTACAGTGGGCACCCCTATACGCTTCTGCAATGCCGAAACAGGCAATGAGTCACCAGGCAATGAGTCACCAGAAAACACGGAACCAGGCAACACGGGACCAGGCAACACGGAACCAGGCAACACCGTCAGATCGACCTCCTCACTTGCCTCCCATGTATCAATGATGACATACTCATCCCATTCGATATTTATCGACGACACTTCTACTTCTTGTATCTCACTATCCATTACTGTGGGAAAAGGACGACAACGATAAACGTTTGTTTACCTTGGAAATAATCCAAGGGTTAATGACTTCAACTGAACACAAAATTGAATCCATCTTCACACATGCACATGCTCTGTAAGTTAATATTATCTATACTTTAAACTACTTACGCGACGCATCAACTTCATATTCATTACCTACTTCATTTTACAAACCATTACCATTAAAATCCTAAAACCTCCACTAACATCTTTTTTGTATTAAAACACCTTAAAACCATTTTCTACTTTTTTATTAAATTCATACGCCCTAAAACCTAATTACTTCGGTAATCACAGAAATACTATATAGCAGACCAAAATATCTACATTCATCTACCTTGTAGTGCTCCACTCTACTAATCCTGTGTGTACATTGGAAAGATAAGCTGGGGGTCGTGCGATTCGACCCACCCCCCCCTAGTTCTGATTGGCTCAGAGACGAAAATCTCTGAATCAGAAGTCACATCTAAGCTACTTTTAGTTCTACGACCCCTTAGTCGTCGTCTAACCTGGCTAAAGGGTGGGTCAGGGGAACAATGGGTCTCATCGAGCGGATCAGGAGAACGAAAGGTGGGCACAACTGAATCCGCAGCCACCAAGTCAGAGCAGCTGTCAGACTCCGTCCCGGGTGGAGTTATTTCCCCACCGGAAACAGGTATAGTATCATCTAGATCCACTGAATATGGCAGTGTCTCGTCCAGCATTAGCAAGTCATGCCGTCTGCGACGCATCCACATGGGAACTACCCTGTTTTCGCAACGACTCAATGCATCATGATGTAATACATAACTGCGTTTCCGACTCTCGACCTTATAAAGGCAAGGACTTTTGACCTCCGTCACTAGGAAGGGACCCACATAAATTGGACGTAACTTCCTACTTTGCCCAGTTTTTGCGGCGAAGTCTCTTTTATAAACTAAATCCCCTACCTCAAATGACCTTTGTCGTATCTTGAGATCGTATGTACGTTTCTGTCGTTGTTGAGAAGTTTTAAGCTGTTCCCTAGCGAATTGATGGGTTGCTTGCAAAATTGCCAAAAGTTTGACTACGTAATCTGTATGGCCCAATGGTTCAACATTTGTTTGACCTATGTTAAACAGAACATCAACCGGGAAGCTTATCTCCCGCGCCAACATCAACATGTTCGGGGAGAATCCGGTACCCCTGTTCACCATAGAATGAATAGCCATACCTATTAATGGAAGGTGCTCATCCCAATTAAGAATGCGACGTTAAACCCTAATTCTCTCTCTCTCTCTCTCATCCCAATTACTCTGCTTGCGTTCAAGGTAACAGCGAACTATCTGCAGGAGTATTCGGTTATAGCGTTCTACCTGGCCATTTGAACAAGGCCGATAAGGGGTTGTCCTCGTCTTAACAATGTCTAGGAGACGACAGAACTCCTTAAAAAGATTCCCTACAAAATTCTGTCCCTGATTTGTGTGGATTTGTAACGGCATACCAAACCTAAACACAAAATTCTCAATGAACGCTTGGCCCACCAGCTCACCAGTCTGAGAACTAAGGGGAGTGAACTCTATCCACTTGATAAATTGATCTATCATCATCAAAATATATTTGTTCCCTCTCGAACCTGTCACGAACGGCCCTAAGATGTCCAAATGAGCACTCTCCATAGGGATCCCAGCATGGAACATCCCCAAACCTGCTCTAGGGTGTAGATGTAGTTTTTTGCTACGATTACAAACTGAACAAGTTCTCAGATATAGCTTAACTCATAGCACGACTCATTGTAGGCCACAAAAAGGACGCCTTAACCTTTTCCACTGTTTTCTTCTGACCCAAATGACCCGCCACCTTGGCACCATGTGTCAGCTCCAAGACTTCAGTTCTAAGACAAAGGGGGACCACTAACTTTAGTTTCCCATCTAACGGACCCTCCCAATTATAAAACAGAACTTCCTGTTTCAAGATCAACTGTGATTTACATAACCACAGATGTTTGGTGATTGGGCCAGTTAAATACAGGTTTTCAGGCTTCATCCACCCCATCAGCTAACTATAACATAATTGGATTTAAGTCTGGATCGGAGAGCTGCTTCTCTCGGATGTCTCCAGCGACATACGGCAAGAACTCCATTCCAAGGGAATTTACCCCATCCGATTCTACTAGAGTCTATGTGTCTAACACAGAGTCTGTGATCTCTACTGACTGCATTCCAAATACTATATTCAGATCCTGTTCCTGAGGAAAATCTACATTAAACTCCCCGAAGTCAGATGCTGCATGATTCATAGGCTCAACCTTCTCACTGGCAGATATATCCGCCTCAGCGTCGCCAGCAATAGGCTGAAACTTGCAATTAGACAACCCTAACAGTGACCCAGGAAATGCTCCTCCAACCCTTGCCAAAGGGATCACATCATCAACATCAGCTTCAAACCGTTCCCACTGTTGATGGGTCCGCACACACCTGTCACAACCGCCACAAGGTAGGTGCCCTGGCGTACACCCTGCCTCATAACAATTACAGAATACCAGAGTATCCGGAATTCTAGACAAGCCATCAGCATTGGCGTGCTTGGCACCTGATCGATGAACTATCTGCATGTGAAATTGATTTAGCTCCTCAATCCACCTGGCAATTTGGCCCTCTATATGTTTGAAGCGAGATAGCCAGACTAAACTATTATGGTCTGTCCGAACCATGAATTTTCTGCCTAACAAGTAATGGCGGAACAACCTGGTAAAAGTAACAACTGCGAGGAGTTCTTTCCGCGTTGTGCAATACCGTCGCTGAGCCGGTGTTAGGACATAGCTAGAATAAGAAATCATACGTTCGATACCATCTTGCACCTGTGACAGTTCTGCCCCATAGCAAAGTCGGAGGCATCTGTATCCAAAAATGAATACATAAGTAGGCGTAGGAAACGCCAACGCAGGCGCCTGAGTCATACCGACTTTTAAATGTTCAAAAGCCTTTTGCTGTTCCTCTCCCCACTCAAACTGAGTCTTTGGGCCTGTGGGAGAATAGAGAGTGTGAGCAATTTCTGCGAAATATGAAACGAAATCTCTATGGTAATTCACGAATCCAAGGAAGGATTCTACATCCCTACGGCAAGTTGGAATAGTCCAATTCGTTACAGCACTACCAAGCAGCGTATCACTGTGGAGTGTAACAAACTATCAGACTCATTTCGCACACTTACTGGCACAGAGTTACCTCCCCTAACCAATACTTTGGGCATCAGCATTCCCTCAACCTCTCCCACAGGTTATACTATAAGATCATCATCCGTTGGATTAAATATCCATCCAGAGACTATCTTGAGACTATGGGGGGTATCACAGTGATAGCTTCCACACAAACTCTATGAACAGGGAAATGCTCCCCAGACGAATGTCTGTTTTCTACAGCATGAACATTATCTTCACCTATCTTCACAAGATTGCGACTGAGATCTATGACACACGCCTGAGTGAATAAGAAATCAAACCCTAATAACAGATCATCTCTAATGAGGGCAACTACCAGAACCCCATAATAGACATTAGACCCTAAACTAATCCCTATATTACTCACCACTTTCCCCATCTGTGGACCGCCGGGGAAGGCTCTCCGCAGTTTCGTTTTCACAGATTCATTTCTCTAATTTTAACTTTTGATTTTACTCCTCTAAACGATCTAGACGACAGATAATATCCATCCTCGGGATAAAGCTTGCTCATATCCCTAATCCACTCAACATTCCCCTCCCCACCCGATGAAACCGATTGCTTCTTTGAGGCGATCGACATACCAGGAATGCACAAATATCAATGTACTGTAACATTTAATAACATGCACAATATCATGACATTCTACATGCAAATCGAAATTGAATCCATGAATCAAAAATATTTTCTCACAAAAAGGACACCATGGTTCCCTGAAAATATCTCCTCAACATCCAGATCAGAAATTGCTGTGACAACAATTAACAAAAATGGTGTCCTTGGTAAGTTTTATGTTAATGCCGAAAATGCTGGACAGTGCTTGTCCTTGGTGAGTTCATACTGGCGAACGTGAAAATACTTCAATTCTCCCCCCACAAAATGCAATGACCCAGAATAAATCTCCACAAATTTACACAACCAATTCTTCCCCCATCTACATAAACAGTTGGGCACGGGCTTTATCATCTGTCAGTCAACATAAGAGAGAATGACTCATAGATTCAAGTATAATATAGCATGGAATATAATCGACAAAATCTATCAACCAGCCGATCACATTCCCTAGGCAAAACAATGCTTTACTAAATCTGTCAACCAGCAAAGCATTTACAAATTCCGCTAATGGTCTACAGAATCTATAAACCCGCAAAACACTCACGGATTCCTATGAATAAATATGTATTCATGCTATACCACTAAACAGACCGTACAGAATCAAAATAAGGATAGCTTGCACGGAAATCTTGCTACGAAAATTAGCAAGAATTGCAACCAAATATATCTGCCAAACACTTATATCTGCGCGGGAAAAGGTCACAATGAAACACCACGTGCAGATATAATTTTGAATTTCAAAATAATAAATTTCCCGACAAATAGTCGAAAAGGGGGCTCTTGGATTCATAGATAATTTCCGCATCCATCGCCCGGCAAAATCTATTAACCTGTCGAGCGATACAACGCGAAAACAATCGAGGATAAATTATTTCACCGTCAAATCCACCATCTCTCACCCACTCAGCGAAAAATGGTGTAAATTTCCACAGTAATTAATTAATCATGAAATAATAGGCGCTGAATTACTTCATAACACCAGTGTTGTGCCGGGACAAGTAAGAAGATATTACCGGTCCTGGGTGGTCAGAATGGCACACTCAGCAATCCAGAATCCAAAAGCAATGGCTGCCTCTCCACGCTGGCTCTTTATCAGGCAGACCACTTCCGGTCAGGCGAGCTCCAAACCGAGGTTGCCAGATTCGCCTCCAGAACGAGGCCTTAAATCAATGGGCACTACACTATCTTGTCCCGATAGCAGCGGGTGGTGCACGGACACGTTGCGCTGAGCGAATGAGTTCTGGTTCGTTAATCCATTATCGGGTCGCTTTGTTATTTCTATAACGTAAGAGACATTTTTAATGATCATAACTGCACAATTTTCAACCTGAAGTTGTCAAAATTATCATGAATGTAAGCTTATAGAGCTTATAGAAAGAGTGACTTCAGGTCTGAGGTTAGATTTTATACCATCATTTCGAGGGTTTCTTTGTGAAGATTATTTAAGAGTTCGTATATCTCTTGTTCGCGAATAAAGATATACACTTGAAATACAAACTAGTTTTGAGAAAATAACTTGTTAACCTGTTGTTTTTTTTCATCAGAATAGGCGTACAATGTATTATTTGATTTGATGAGAGCACACTGTTCAATTTTCGGAGACGGTCGCACGAGAGTTGAGCACAAAATCGTCAATCTGTTGCTTTGTTCAGTTGTCGATTTCAATCTTATTCTATGCCTCCTGGTATACGCACTGGCGCAATCTAGATCAACCAACATGATACATCATAGCTCTGGTATAGCCTTGTTCCATACTACGTGAGAACAACGCTATTGGCTGTAAACCAGTCACCAGATGGAGTTGTTGGGAAAATGCTGACGGGCAATATTTGCCGAACCAATTGGCCATAACCAATAAAATAATTCGATTCTATGTCTACTTACCTTCATAAAAACACCTTGTTTATCAACGTCTAAACACGGACGACGGGGGTAAAACTGTCCGCATCGCCGTTGTGCGTGTAGTGTTTATCGCGAGTTGTTGTGGGGCGTAATCAGCTTTCTGATCGATGCAAGATGGCGGCGATGTGGACAGTTTTAGCCCCCCTCGCCCGAGTTTAGATCTCTTGCCAAGCTAAAAATGGACAGTCGCTGATAAACAAGGTGTTTTTATGAAGGTAAGTAGACATAGAATCGAATTATTTTATTGGTTATGGCCAATTGGTTCGGCAAATATTGCCCGTCAGCATTTTCCCAACAACTCCATCTGGTGACTGGTTTACAGCCATAGCGTTGTTCTCACGTAGTATAGAACAAGGCTATACCAGAGCTAGATACATCATTGAAATAATATTGTTTGGTCGAAAATATTCTGTGATATCATATCTGAGTTTACCAAGATTGGAACTGGCGGTGATAAGTTTACTTCCCCCGTGAGCATCGATTGAAAAAGATACGTGCTGAGATAAACATTTCCTTCTCTGTTATTTTTAATTTTTTTCTTCTTTTTTTCTTCTTCTTTCCCTGTTCTGTTCCGTTCCGTGCAGAGAGAGATCAATATTCAATGTTCCGGAAAATTATGCTAAGGGGGACAGTAGTAGTATAAGCGTGAAAATAGTCCCATTGACCTCTTTGTACTTAAACTTGAGGCGTTGGCGCTGGAGATTGGAAAGTGACCTCTGCCAGAGTTTGGCCGCCATCTTGAATTTGGTAAAAAAACTTGACCAATGTGGCAGCGGCTTATTCTCTTGAACTCGGATACAAGGTCACGTGACCTTTGTATTCCTCCGCAGTGATGCGGTCATGTATGGCGGTGATGCGGTCGCGGGAAAAAGCTTCCGCGGAGGAAAAGTAGTCCCCAGGATTCAAATACGCTGCATGGTCCGATGGGGTCGAGTGAGGTATCAATGTGAAGCTTTCGTAAAGGGGCATCTGCTGGGTTGGGTGTGGGGTTGAAATAGCGTCATTCTGCGCTTGCGCGGTGGACCAAGGGTATGGAAATAGACGTTTTGGGATCTAGGGGAGCCACTATTGGTCCGATTAGGTCGAGTGAGGTATCAATGTGAAGTCTATGTGAGGGGGCATCCGCCTGGACTAGTGTCTCGGTCGTTGTCAACATTCTGCGCATGCGCAGACAGGGAATTGTGGGAAAAGGGTATGGAAATAGACGTTTTCGGTCATTCTGCGCATGCGCGGTAGATCAAGGGTATGGAAATAGAGGGCAGCCACTAATGGTCCGATGGAGTTGAGTGAGGTACCAATGTGAAGCATTCGTAAAGGGGCATCCGATGGGCTGGGTGTGGGGTTGAAATATCGTCATTCTGCGCATGCGCGGTGGACCAAGGGTATGGAAATAGACGTTTTCGGGTCTTTGTGGGCCACCAGTGGTCCTATGGAGTCGTATGAGGTATCAATGTGAAGTCTATGTGAGGGGGAATCCGCCTGGACTAGTGTCTCGGTCGTTGTCAACATTCTGCGCATGCGCAGACAGGGAATTATGGGAAAAGGGTATGGAAATAGACGTTTTCGGGTCTGGGTGGGCCACTAGTGATCCTATGGAGTCGTATGAGGTATCAATGTGAAGGATGCGTGAGGGGGCATCCGCATGGGCTAGTGTGTCGTTCGTGTTAAACATTCTGCGCATGCGCAGACAGGAAATTGTGGGAAAAGGGTATGGAAAATAGACGTTTTGTGGTCTAGGTGAGTCCCTATTGGGCCGATGGGGTCGAGTGAGGTATCGTTGTGAAGGATACGTGAGGGGGCATCCGTCTGGACTAGTGTGTCGACTGTTTTCGACATTCTGCGCATGCGCAGACAGGGAATTGTGGGAAAAGTGCATTGGAAGGAACGTTTTGGGGTATAGGTGGGCCACTAATGGTCTGATTGAGTCGAATGAGGTATCAATTTGATGCATACGTGAGGACGCATCCGCCTGGGTGGATGGGTGTTAGGAATATCGTCATTCTGCGCATGCGCATGCAGGCCGTAGTATGGAAATATACATTTTGAGGCCGATATGCACCACTATTGATCCGAATGTGTCTAGGGAAGTGTTATTTTGTAGCTCTTGGGGTGTAGACCACGACTTGAAGAGATATCCACGTCACCTGTGACGTCACTGGTGACGTCATCAGTGAGAGTAGTAGCGAAAGCGGGAGTTTCGGAGGTGCGATGGAGTGCATTTGGAGTAGATAATGGCCTATTTTTACATCCAACTACTTGGTAGAGTTACCTGTGAGTGTATGCGCGCGTGTGAGTGAGTGAGTGAGTGAGTGAGTGAGTGAGTGAGTGTGAGTGAGTGAGTGAGTGAGTGAGTGAGTGAGTGAGTGAGGCGTGCACAACGCCCGTGAGGCGTCCCCAACGCCCGTATTAACGCATGGACGCATTAACGACGGTGAGTGAGTGAGTGAGTGAGTGAGTGAGTGGAATCCGACTGGACTAATGGTTCCTCCGTTTTCATCATTTTGCGCATGCGAAGTCTGGCCGTAGTATAGAAAGGAGGCATTTTGGAGATTCGTGGAGGTTTGTTGAGTGGTTGACCATCTCTGGTCAAATGGACCGTGTGGGGTATCAGTGTGAAGCTCTCGAATGGGTGTCACCCGTCAAGGCCCGTCGTTACACCTTACCGCCTGTCTCAACGACTTAACGCCCTATCTTTACGCCTTAACGCCCTAGCATAACGCCTTGACGCCATGATACAGACAGATGAGAGAACAACAACAACAACACGGATGAGAGAACAACAACAACAACAAGTTTTTTCATATAGTGTATTTTCCCCTCCATCATAACATACCCACGCTGGGAGAGCCGCGTTGGGTAGGTTTACAATTCAAGAAGTCTCTTGTCCAATCAGAGGCCACCATTTGGTCCTGTCATATTCGTTCTTGCCTGTTAGATGTATTCTCGGCTGTCCAATCAGAAGTCGCCATTTCAGAAAGTTCCATCTTTGCTCGGTGTGACCTAATATGATTCTTACTCATTCATTCATCTGTCTGTACAAATGTTACAAGCCTCTCTTTCGTGATAATTGCGATCATATTTTTCCATACAAGGAAAAAACGGCCTTTGGCGGGAATCTCTCACTTCGCCCACTGGGAAATCTCCTCTCTCCTCGTGCAAAGATCACACCCGGCCAAGGGTACACCTTCAAGGCAGGTCAGGCATCGCTGGCGATGGTAGCGGAGATCTCCGGGCTCTCCCCTGGTTGAACTGTAACCCACACTGAAGAAATCATCTATCATTTCCATAGTTATGGGTGGGTATCTTTTGGTAACTCTTTTGGGGAGTCGAGCTGGAACTGGCACCTTTTCGTCAATCTTCAACGATTGCTCGTCTGACTTGGAATTGGCTGGCTTCTCCATTTGATCGGGTCTGGTACAGGTTGTGAGAATGTACATCTAACATGCGTGTTTCCGTATTTATAGTTAGAGATGGGTAGGTTTAAAATTCAAGAAGATTCTTGTCCAATCAGAGGCTGCCATTTGCATCTGTCATACTCGTTCTTATCCGTTAGATATATTCCTGGCTGTCCAATCAGAAGTCGCCGTTTCAGAAAGTTCCATCCTTTTGTTCCAGTCCTCGTCGAGCAAGCCTGGATATTGTTCGGGCAGCATGTCCTGAAACAGTTGTTTGCGCATTCTAATCGCATTTTCCAGGGCCTCGGTGGGTGGTAACCCCATATCCTCTTCCAAGTTACGCTTGGTCTTCATGATGGACCTGTGCGTGGGGTCGCCTTTCATTTCAAGCGGTAGTAAGATATACTGTTCATAGATCGCCATGGCTGTTTTCCTGATGCGGGGCCGCATTTCGGTGTATGCCTGTTGTAAGTTATCCTGTCCCGCGTCCTCGATCGCTTCAGCGTGAGTATTGATAGCTGCTGTCACAATACGATCCCAGAAGGTCGGTTCTGCCTCACTTTCCTGGGATGTAGGCTGACTGTCTGAGGTCAAGCTCCCTGTATCAGTAGATAGACTGTCAGCAATCTCGGTTTCGGTATCATTCGATACACTCTCAGCCGCTTCCTCAGTGGGCTCCTCGGAGTCTGGATGGAAAGTCTTCTGGTGTCGCATCATATCGTAATGTCTGGTGAACGTGCGTTCGCACTCAAAGCAAGTATAAGCCATGTCGACGGTTGAACGTCGACTGAGCGTGTTTTAGCAATACACTTCATTTTATAGACGCCCGGCAACGCTTAGCTTAACGCTTCAACGCCTTCGAGAATGCAGGGAAAGGAGATAGAAGGCCTCCTCGACACTGGGATGAATCACCATCGGCTCTTCAATTCGGAACGGCGGATCGACCTCCATAGGTTCTTTCATTCGAGGATGTAGGGAAGGGAGATGGAAGGGCTCCTGGACACTGGGATCAGTCACCATGGGCTCTTCAATTCGGGGCGGCGGATCGACCTCCATGGGTTCTTCCATTCGAGGATGCATTCCCATGGGAACTGAAATATCTGATCTGGAGAGTGGCGAGCGTGATCCGCGTATGACACTATGCCTGGTGACGTCTCAATTGACTGGGATGCTTAAAGACTATATCACACTCTGCACATGTGTGAGTGGGTACTTCGTGGCATGCACGTGTGTGACAACGTAAACTGTCCAGGCGATGAAAGGGCTTCCAGCAAGTCGTACACGTGAACATTATTGTTCAATGTCTGCTGAATGAAACGTCGACTGTGCGTGTTTTGTGAATACACTTGCTTTTATAACACCCGTCAACGCCTAGCTTAACGCTTCAACGCCCTGGTGAAGTAGCTCACAAGCTCTCATTTTTCTAGACACCAATACATCGAAATGCGGTGACGCCCGCCAACGTCCGTCTCAACGCCTTAACGCCCGTCTCCATACCTGTCTCAACGCGTTATGCCATGTCCATCATCATTGGACGTTGATGTTGGAGGTTGAAGAAGATAATTTCCCGTCTCCAGCTGGGTCTCCATAAAGGTTTGAAATGCCTCGTGCAGGGTCAGCAGATTCTGGGCACGGGTAGTTGTGTTGGTATCCTCATTGGGTATTATCTGTTTCTTATGCAGCAGAAGACATACCCGTGTCACCCATTGGATGTCATCGATGAGCGTGATAAGATGACAACGCATGCGTTGGTGCTGAACGGTGGATTCACCTTGCGCTGTATCAATAATAGTATCGACATTGGCTTGACGTAACGCTTCGGCTAGCATATCCTCGTTGTCGGGTTCAAAGAAGTTGGACTCTGCAGTGCTCATGGTGAAATGAGGGGACTGGTGCCGTGTGGTCTGTTTATAGGGAGACGCTTTTGGTCTTAATGATGCGTTCGAACAAATGTTTCTTGTGTGCTATTGCTGTGACATACGCCTCTTTCCAGTTCATGCCCGAGGTTTTCAACATCGACGCTGTTTTTTCGATTTCCATATGGACCGGGTCCTTGTCCAACAATTTCATATGGGTCAAGAGGTCGCCATACTGCTGACGTAAAGCCCGTCGTAGTCTGGGTGCCAAAATATGATGGGCTAACATTGCGGCTTCCTCTTTCGAATACCCTTTGCGGTGAAACTTGTTTCCTGTGGCCTCCAACATCTCCCCCAGCTCGGCGTCCATTCTTTCTGTGAACAAATCCTTCCATAGCCTCGAGTTCACATTATATTCATTCCCGTGTACGGGTACGGGTTGGTCTTTCACGGTTGGGTGGCATTCGGGGACTAATGGTATGAAAGGGACCTGTTGTACGGGAGCGGTTTGCTGCTCTTCCAGGAGTGGACTCGGTGGATGGTGTAGAGGCTGCGGTGATGCCTCGCCGGGTAACAGGTGGGTCGTCAGCCGACGATCTTCGGGAGTATGGGCTTTTAAATCTACGAACAGGTAGCCGTACGGACGACTTGTCGCTCCTTGAAACGCCCGCATGAAACGGTCAATGTTCTGAGGATGAATTCGACTACCAAACACACGGATTTGAGCTCTGTCGATGGGGTTGGAGAACAACACAAAGTATTGGCAGTTCAAGGCAATATCTCTGGACGCCTTCCCTTGAGGAAAGAGATTCTGAGTCAAATAGATGACGGACAGATTGCGATGATGGGACCCTTTGGTGAATAGGTCTGCGATTTTCGAATTGTCCTTGGCCGCACTCATCAGATCATCGAGCACTACCACGTTGGTCTGCTCGGAATCGAAGTAATAGGGTTCGTCTATGTCGTGAGGAATTCCTGGGACAAAGCTCACATTCTGTAATCGCGTAGTTTCGTAGGCGGGCTGCCACTGGCTATAACACCAAACAACACGTGTCGGAGCTGGGGTTGCCACACCTTCCTCTAGAAACTTCATCACCCAGGACGTCTTTCCACACCCCGTAGGGCCGCTCACCGTCATCGTATAGGGATGTCCTACGCCACTTGGTGGACCTATAGCGGGACTTGGTGGTGTCTCTTGTCTATGCGTTAGACGCATATGTCTGAGCATATTGTCGCGACGAGAGAGTGTCTTTTGACAGAACGGACATGTACTCGACATGGTACCCGGTCAAGGGATGGATACAGACTGAGGCTAATGGTGTACAAGCGACCTTATATGACCACTCACTCACTCACTCACTCACCGTCGTTAGTGCGTCCATGCGTTAAGACGGGCGGTGGGGACGCTTCACGGGCGTTGTGCACGCCTCACTCACTCACTCACGGACATGTACTCGACATGGTACCCGGTCAAAGGATGGATACAGACTGAGGCTAATGATGTACAAACGAACTTATATGACCACTCACTCACTCACTCACCGTCGTTAGTGCGTCCATGCGTTAAGACGGGCGTTGTGCACGCCTCACTCACTCACTCACTCACTCACTCATACTCACTTACTCACTCACTCACTCACTCACTCACACGCGCGCATACACTCACACTCACAGGTAACTCTACCAGGTAGTTGGATGTAAAAATAGGCCGTTATCTACTCCAAATGCACTCCATCGCACCTCCGAAACTCTCGCTTTCGCTACTACTCTCACTGATGACGTCACCTGTGACGTCACAGGTGACGTGGACATCCCTTCAAGTCGTGGTACCTCACATTGGTAAGTCACATTGGTACCTCACTCAACTCCATCGGGCCATTAGTGGCTGCCCTAGACCCCAAAACGTCTATTTCCATAACCTTGGTCTACCGCGCATGCGCAGAATGACGATATTTCAACCCCACACCCAGCCCATCAGATGCCCCTTTACGAATGCTTCACAATGATACCTCACTCGACCCAATCGGACCAATAGTGACTCCCCTAGATCCAAAACGTCTATTTCCATACCCTTGGTCCACCGCGCATGCGCAGAATGACGCTATTTCAACCCCACACCCAGCCCATCAGACGCCCCTTTACGAAAGCTTCACATTGATACCTCACTCGACCCCATCGGACCATGCAGCGTATTTGAATTCTGGGGACTACTTTTCCTCCGCGGAAGCTTTTTCCCGCGACCGCATCGCCGCCAGACATGACCGCATCACTGCGGAGGAATACAAAGGTCACGTGACCTTGTATCCGAGTTCAAGAGAATAAGCCGCTGCCACATTGGTCAAGTTTTTTTACCAAATTCAAGATGGCGGCCAAACTCTGGCAGCGGTCACTTTCCAATCTCCAGCGCCAACGCCTCAAGTTTAAGTGCAAAGAGGTCAATGGGACCTTTTTCACGCTTACAACCTATTACAAATAACCTTACAGATTCAGAATAGCATAATGAGATTCCAAGTCATCCATTCAGTGTTTCTTTATGTATTCCAAATAGACCGGTACAAACCGGAGTTTCTCTGTAATTGGCTATCTACTTTCAATGGTCAATTTCGGGGTCGTCAATTTCACATTCAGACGATTAAGTTCATATAACGTTGTGCGTTGAATATGTCGCTTTTTTAACCCGTAAGAACGAGTCCTGTGACATGCCCCAATGTCGCTCTGACACAAGAATACCGCAGTTAGTAAGGCTGGTTGACTCCTTATAGAAAGGAACATGGCTATGATGGCGTCTATCTTAGTTACAAGGAATTCACGACCATGGATGGGGAAATTGAGTCGATCCTTTTCAATATTCCAGAACAGACACTCCAAAGACGAAGAATATCTTATTGGGGAGTTTACAACTTCAGAGGGACGGCCGAGGATTGCTGGGAGACCTTTCCTACCAGGGGGTGACGGAAATCCCATGCCTAAATATCTCAAGGAACCCAGTTCAAATTTCCCTCATCGTGTCGATATGACAAAGGTATCGGTCACTGACACACGAGAGAGAACGCTCGAAGAGCTCACGGCGGTGGCCAAATCTGTTCTTCAACAAAAGGTTCGACTTCATGGCGCGGTTTTGTTAGAAGGTCTGCCACTGAGAGATGACGAAGACTTCGCCAAATTCAACAATCTTCTCGGGTACAGACCCATGACGTACGAAGGAGGGCTGGGAGTCAGAAATAAGGTCGCCAAAGATGTGATGACGGCGAGCCGGGATCCGCCGTGTTTCACCATAGAATGCCATAACGAGATGTCCTATAGTCCGAGATGGCCGTCATATGTAAGCATTTCTTTCTTAATATTTGTAGCACACATCCCACAGACAAGAGATTCGGAAAGTTTCATTCTTCGATTTTAGCGACCCAAATTTAAAAACAAATGTTTCTCCTTGGTTATACTGTCAGAACGATTGGGTCAAATGTAGTATAGACTTGACGGACCCAACGTTTATGGGCCAAATTCCATTTTGACCCAAATATTTGCTTTTATCATGTCTATATCCCATCTCTCTGACAGTTTCGTTTCTTTTCTTTTCTTTTCTTTCCTGCAAGTTTTTTTCTTCTTCTTCTTCTTTTTCTTCTTCTGCTTCTCCTTCTTTTTTTTTCTTTTTTTTGGCTCATATTTCAAAAGATATGTTGAACCCGAGGTCTTCGGGCGTATAAACAAGAATATTCAACCATGGTTCATGGGCCAGGACTCCGAAACTGGGGTTTCCATTCAAATTAGCAACAAGTTTGACGGGTATACGTAATCAAACAAACTTAACATACTTATGTCATCTCAATCTTTTGCAATTCAGTATATTTTGAAACAAGAAAGTTTCCCTTCTATGTTTCTTACTGTGGCTTAGAAATCACTTAAACCAATCTCATGGGTTTTTCCTCATGACGCATCAGCACGTTAATCAATGCAGAAAATGAATCATGGGAAATTCCATAGCTGTCTCGTAGTTCACGCCTAAACATTATAAAACAGAAAACCCTGGAAGGGAATTATACCACATGCTGTTATATAAAATAGGTCTTTGGATTATGGACGCGGAAATTCTTTAATGGACGACGGCTGAATAATGAATGGCGGACTAGACGCTTGTATTCTAGGCTGACCGAGAAGCGCAAAACTTTTCATACAAGTGTGAAACTTCGGAAACTGCATTTTCTTCTAAATGTAGTTCCAATTGCTAATCCCCATACGATCACATATTCGCTAACCCCAGCAGCCTATACCCCCGATGAGGGGATTTTAGCTGTAATGTCAAAAAAATATCTGACCACAAAGATATCACAAAGTCATGTTTGCTGAAATTTATAAATCCAAAAAATTCTCATTAAATTTTAAAATTTTAAAAGTTTATTTTTTAAGAAAGATATTACAACTACCATTTTAATGCTCGGAAGTCATACTCATTAACCAAGAATTATTACGAATTAACCTAACAACTGTTTGATCTTAACTAGTCTGGGTTGAGGGAGAGAGATAAAGGCAGGGGAGCGCTCCACTCTTGCACTTCCAGTGTTGCTTAAACTTCCATTATCGCCGAAAGTAACAGCTGAAAATGACTTAACAGCTGATCATATCGAGGTCATTTACAGCAGATGTGCGCAACAGAGGTAAATTTCAAATGGTTCCCATGGCGGTGTGTTAATACTGTTTTTACGTTTTTGTTCAGACGCAAATTTTATTCAGCATTATATGGAAATTTATCGAATTACGGGGCAGTCTTCGTTCGGGGACAGAAATGGCGTTTACATAGAAAAAGCTTCTTCTTAAACTGATTCGTTGAATCCATTTTTCTTATGAATTTTACATGCTGAAATATTGACTTCGAATAAATAGGCGATAGGCATTTATAGGTCGATATGCTGAACCTTAATTCTCTCTCTCTCCTATAAAATAGGTTTATCGCAAAAAGATCAGAACCTTGGCAAACCGAGTCTATTGGTAATATAAGTCATGCATACTATTGTTTCATCCATTAGAGCTGAACCATTTATTGTTTTGCCTCTGGGGCTAGCGTTCAGGACAATATTATCTGTCAGTTTATGAGTTTCACATTCATTTTAAGAGGACATTTGTTCGAGAATATTCTGCTTGGACTAAACGACAATGAAAAATAAAGTGCAATTTTCACTTAATTTTGACAATTATTCATGGATTTTTTTCCAGAAATCTATTATTTTTATTCGATTCGAATTCCATATCATGCGGGGTGGGGTAAAAATTGCGTGAGAATGAGTATCCATTAGGCAGCCGCGACATCACGGTATTCTCTGACTCACACTGGAGTAAATGGTTCCTTACGTAGGAACAAAAAATTCCACACGATGTCCGTATTTTCCAGGTTTAAGTCATAAAACACGAGGTATTCCTTGAGATACGAGTGTATGATGATGTTGCAGTGTTTGACTCATGATCAGTATTTTCCTGCTGTCATTCATCCTCGCTACACCAGGTTTGTAGAGCAAAGAAACCCTGGTACTGGTGACTGCTGTATGTGCATGCGTGCAGGGTGTCGTAGTAAAGTAGGTCGTAATATATGTGGGATATGCTGACTCGCTCATCACTGGTAGGAATCCATTTTGGCATCCATGTTGAAACTCTTCGCAGGCGTCGTAACTCAGAGTAGCGCATATCAGCTGTAGGACTTCTGTTGCCATGGAAGTCGGCTTGAGATGAAAACCCACGAGAAACACTTCAAATTAGACGAGATCCTTCGGTGATAGAATCAATGGAATACTTATTTCGTTTAGATATATATTTTATCTCCTGCTAAGGGAGAAAAACAACGAGGACTATGTGAGCGGAAACACATCCCATAGTATGTGGTGTGCCTCACGTGCGGTGGATATCGGTTTACAGTGGAGAGCTGTAAAATCCCTACACCACTGATGCGCGAGGTCAGATGACTTCGACGGAATTGGCCGAGCGATCGCGAATGCAAGGCAGCATGCGTGCAGGAGTGTCGCAGTAAAGTAGGTCGCAGCATTAAACTTCATCTCAATAATTGATCGACTAACCACGAAGTCTCTCTAAGAAAAATTCTACAAACATTTTTACAGTAGGATATAGGATATTCGGGTATGTCAATTTTTCCCTACAAAGTAGGCTACCATCTGCAAATTGTCCGGTAGTCAGTGAATGAGTGAGTGAGTCCATACGAATCCTTTCGTCGGCAAAATAAGGAGAACCGTTGACATTAGAACCTTGATTTTTTGCATGAAGGTGCATTAGGGGACTTGTACCAGCAAGTTCTGAGCTGACCTAGTTTTGATGAAAATTTCTGGTGGTGATTCTGACTTGGGCTGTGCCCATCTTAATATAGGCAGGATTTCAACTTGGGGCGGGGGGATTTCCAAGTGTTCAGTGCGCGTTGGAGTTCTAATGCCTACCCTGCTTCGTAGGTCCTGTGACGTTAGTCACACTGCCATGTGTTAGAATCAATGAACAAATATGTATATTCGAACAAACAATACTGCAGCACTATAATATATCTCCCCTGGTTGAACTGTAACCCACACTGAAGAAATCATCTATCATTTCCATAGTTATGGGTGGGTATCTTTTGGTAACTCTTTTGGGGAGTCGAGCTGGAACTGGCACCTTTTCGTCAATCTTCAACGATTGCTCGTCTGACTTGGAATTGGCTGGCTTCTCCATTTGATCGGGTCTGGTACAGGTTGTGAGAATGTACATCTAACATGCGTGTTTCCGTATTTATAGTTAGAGATGGGTAGGTTTAAAATTCAAGAAGATTCTTGTCCAATCAGAGGCTGCCATTTGCATCTGTCATACTCGTTCTTATCCGTTAGATATATTCCTGGCTGTCCAATCAGAAGTCGCCGTTTCAGAAAGTTCCATCCTTTTGTTCCAGTCCTCGTCGAGCAAGCCTGGATATTGTTCGGGCAGCATGTCCTGAAACAGTTGTTTGCGCATTCTAATCGCATTTTCCAGGGCCTCGGTGGGTGGTAACCCCATATCCTCTTCCAAGTTACGCTTGGTCTTCATGATGGACCTGTGCGTGGGGTCGCCTTTCATTTCAAGCGGTAGTAAGATATACTGTTCATAGATCGCCATGGCTGTTTTCCTGATGCGGGGCCGCATTTCGGTGTATGCCTGTTGTAAGTTATCCTGTCCCGCGTCCTCGATCGCTTCAGCGTGAGTATTGATAGCTGCTGTCACAATACGATCCCAGAAGGTCGGTTCTGCCTCACTTTCCTGGGATGTAGGCTGACTGTCTGAGGTCAAGCTCCCTGTATCAGTAGATAGACTGTCAGCAATCTCGGTTTCGGTATCATTCGATACACTCTCAGCCGCTTCCTCAGTGGGCTCCTCGGAGTCTGGATGGAAAGTCTTCTGGTGTCGCATCATATCGTAATGTCTGGTGAACGTGCGTTCGCACTCAAAGCAAGTATAAGCCATGTCGACGGTTGAACGTCGACTGAGCGTGTTTTAGCAATACACTTCATTTTATAGACGCCCGGCAACGCTTAGCTTAACGCTTCAACGCCTTCGAGAATGCAGGGAAAGGAGATAGAAGGCCTCCTCGACACTGGGATGAATCACCATCGGCTCTTCAATTCGGAACGGCGGATCGACCTCCATAGGTTCTTTCATTCGAGGATGTAGGGAAGGGAGATGGAAGGGCTCCTGGACACTGGGATCAGTCACCATGGGCTCTTCAATTCGGGGCGGCGGATCGACCTCCATGGGTTCTTCCATTCGAGGATGCATTCCCATGGGAACTGAAATATCTGATCTGGAGAGTGGCGAGCGTGATCCGCGTATGACACTATGCCTGGTGACGTCTCAATTGACTGGGATGCTTAAAGACTATATCACACTCTGCACATGTGTGAGTGGGTACTTCGTGGCATGCACGTGTGTGACAACGTAAACTGTCCAGGCGATGAAAGGGCTTCCAGCAAGTCGTACACGTGAACATTATTGTTCAATGTCTGCTGAATGAAACGTCGACTGTGCGTGTTTTGTGAATACACTTGCTTTTATAACACCCGTCAACGCCTAGCTTAACGCTTCAACGCCCTGGTGAAGTAGCTCACAAGCTCTCATTTTTCTAGACACCAATACATCGAAATGCGGTGACGCCCGCCAACGTCCGTCTCAACGCCTTAACGCCCGTCTCCATACCTGTCTCAACGCGTTATGCCATGTCCATCATCATTGGACGTTGATGTTGGAGGTTGAAGAAGATAATTTCCCGTCTCCAGCTGGGTCTCCATAAAGGTTTGAAATGCCTCGTGCAGGGTCAGCAGATTCTGGGCACGGGTAGTTGTGTTGGTATCCTCATTGGGTATTATCTGTTTCTTATGCAGCAGAAGACATACCCGTGTCACCCATTGGATGTCATCGATGAGCGTGATAAGATGACAACGCATGCGTTGGTGCTGAACGGTGGCTTCACCTTGCGCTGTATCAATAATAGTATCGACATTGGCTTGACGTAACGCTTCGGCTAGCATATCCTCGTTGTCGGGTTCAAAGAAGTTGGACTCTGCAGTGCTCATGGTGAAATGAGGGGACTGGTGCCGTGTGGTCTGTTTATAGGGAGACGCTTTTGGTCTTAATGATGCGTTCGAACAAATGTTTCTTGTGTGCTATTGCTGTGACATACGCCTCTTTCCAGTTCATGCCCGAGGTTTTCAACATCGACGCTGTTTTTTCGATTTCCATATGGACCGGGTCCTTGTCCAACAATTTCATATGGGTCAAGAGGTCGCCATACTGCTGACGTAAAGCCCGTCGTAGTCTGGGTGCCAAAATATGATGGGCTAACATTGCGGCTTCCTCTTTCGAATACCCTTTGCGGTGAAACTTGTTTCCTGTGGCCTCCAACATCTCCCCCAGCTCGGCGTCCATTCTTTCTGTGAACAAATCCTTCCATAGCCTCGAGTTCACATTATATTCATTCCCGTGTACGGGTACGGGTTGGTCTTTCACGGTTGGGTGGCATTCGGGGACTAATGGTATGAAAGGGACCTGTTGTACGGGAGCGGTTTGCTGCTCTTCCAGGAGTGGACTCGGTGGATGGTGTAGAGGCTGCGGTGATGCCTCGCCGGGTAACAGGTGGGTCGTCAGCCGACGATCTTCGGGAGTATGGGCTTTTAAATCTACGAACAGGTAGCCGTACGGACGACTTGTCGCTCCTTGAAACGCCCGCATGAAACGGTCAATGTTCTGAGGATGAATTCGACTACCAAACACACGGATTTGAGCTCTGTCGATGGGGTTGGAGAACAACACAAAGTATTGGCAGTTCAAGGCAATATCTCTGGACGCCTTCCCTTGAGGAAAGAGATTCTGAGTCAAATAGATGACGGACAGATTGCGATGATGGGACCCTTTGGTGAATAGGTCTGCGATTTTCGAATTGTCCTTGGCCGCACTCATCAGATCATCGAGCACTACCACGTTGGTCTGCTCGGAATCGAAGTAATAGGGTTCGTCTATGTCGTGAGGAATTTCTGGGACAAAGCTCACATTCTGTAATCGCGTAGTTTCGTAGGCGGGCTGCCACTGGCTATAACACCAAACAACACGTGTCGGAGCTGGGGTTGCCACACCTTCCTCTAGAAACTTCATCACCCAGGACGTCTTTCCACACCCCGTAGGGCCGCTCACAGTCATCGTATAGGGATGTCCTACGCCACTTGGTGGACCTATAGCGGGACTTGGTGGTGTCTCTTGTCTATGCGTTAGACGCATATGTCTGAGCATATTGTCGCGACGAGAGAGTGTCTTTTGACAGAACGGACATGTACTCGACATGGTACCCGGTCAAGGGATGGATACAGACTGAGGCTAATGGTGTACAAGCGACCTTATATGACCACTCACTCACTCACTCACTCACCGTCGTTAGTGCGTCCATGCGTTAAGACGGGCGGTGGGGACGCTTCACGGGCGTTGTGCACGCCTCACTCACTCACTCACGGACATGTACTCGACATGGTACCCGGTCAAAGGATGGATACAGACTGAGGCTAATGATGTACAAACGAACTTATATGACCACTCACTCACTCACTCACCGTCGTTAGTGCGTCCATGCGTTAAGACGGGCGTTGTGCACGCCTCACTCACTCACTCACTCACTCACTCATACTCACTTACTCACTCACTCACTCACTCATTCACACGCGCGCATACACTCACACTCACAGGTAACTCTACCAGGTAGTTGGATGTAAAAATAGGCCGTTATCTACTCCAAATGCACTCCATCGCACCTCCGAAACTCTCGCTTTCGCTACTACTCTCACTGATGACGTCACCTGTGACGTCACAGGTGACGTGGACATCCCTTCAAGTCGTGGTACCTCACATTGGTAAGTCACATTGGTACCTCACTCAACTCCATCGGGCCATTAGTGGCTGCCCTAGACCCCAAAACGTCTATTTCCATAACCTTGGTCTACCGCGCATGCGCAGAATGACGATATTTCAACCCCACACCCAGCCCATCAGATGCCCCTTTACGAATGCTTCACAATGATACCTCACTCGACCCAATCGGACCAATAGTGACTCCCCTAGATCCAAAACGTCTATATCCATACCCTTGGTCCACCGCGCATGCGCAGAATGACGCTATTTCAACCCCACACCCAGCCCATCAGACGCCCCTTTACGAAAGCTTCACATTGATACCTCACTCGACCCCATCGGACCATGCAGCGTATTTGAATTCTGGGGACTACTTTTCCTCCGCGGAAGCTTTTTCCCGCGACCGCATCGCCGCCAGACATGACCGCATCACTGCGGAGGAATACAAAGGTCACGTGACCTTGTATCCGAGTTCAAGAGAATAAGCCGCTGCCACATTGGTCAAGTTTTTTTACCAAATTCAAGATGGCGGCCAAACTCTGGCAGCGGTCACTTTCCAATCTCCAGCGCCAACGCCTCAAGTTTAAGTGCAAAGAGGTCAATGGGACCTTTTTCACGCTTACAACCTATTACAAATAACCTTACAGATTCAGAATAGCATAATGAGATTCCAAACCGGAGTTTCTCTGTAATTGGCTATCTACTTTCAATGGTCAATTTCGGGGTCGTCAATTTCACATTCAGACGATTAAGTTCATATAACGTTGTGCGTTGAATATGTCGCTTTTTTAACCCGTAAGAACGAGTCCTGTGACATGCCCCAATGTCGCTCTGACACAAGAATACCGCAGTTAGTAAGGCTGGTTGACTCCTTATAGAAAGGAACATGGCTATGATGGCGTCTATCTTAGTTACAAGGAATTCACGACCATGGATGGGGAAATTGAGTCGATCCTTTTCAATATTCCAGAACAGACACTCCAAAGACGAAGAATATCTTATTGGGGAGTTTACAACTTCAGAGGGACGGCCGAGGATTGCTGGGAGACCTTTCCTACCAGGGGGTGACGGAAATCCCATGCCTAAATATCTCAAGGAACCCAGTTCAAATTTCCCTCATCGTGTCGATATGACAAAGGTATCGGTCACTGACACACGAGAGAGAACGCTCGAAGAGCTCACGGCGGTGGCCAAATCTGTTCTTCAACAAAAGGTTCGACTTCATGGCGCGGTTTTGTTAGAAGGTCTGCCACTGAGAGATGACGAAGACTTCGCCAAATTCAACAATCTTCTCGGGTACAGACCCATGACGTACGAAGGAGGGCTGGGAGTCAGAAATAAGGTCGCCAAAGATGTGATGACGGCGAGCCGGGATCCGCCGTGTTTCACCATAGAATGCCATAACGAGATGTCCTATAGTCCGAGATGGCCGTCATATGTAAGCATTTCTTTCTTAATATTTGTAGCACACATCCCACAGACAAGAGATTCGAAAAGTTTCATTCTTCGATTTTAGCGACCCAAATTTAAAAACAAATGTTTCTCCTTGGTTATACTGTCAGAACGATTGGGTCAAATGTAGTATAGACTTGACGGACCCAACGTTTATGGGCCAAATTCCATTTTGACCCAAATATTTGCTTTTATCATGTCTATATCCCATCTCTCTGACAGTTTCGTTTCTTTTCTTTTCTTTTCTTTCCTGCAAGTTTTTTTCTTCTTCTTCTTCTTTTTCTTCTTCTGCTTCTCCTTCTTTTTTTTTCTTTTTTTTGGCTCATATTTCAAAAGATATGTTGAACCCGAGGTCTTCGGGCGTATAAACAAGAATATTCAACCATGGTTCATGGGCCAGGACTCCGAAACTGGGGTTTCCATTCAAATTAGCAACAAGTTTGACGGGTATACGTAATCAAACAAACTTAACATACTTATGTCATCTCAATCTTTTGCAATTCAGTATATTTTGAAACAAGAAAGTTTCCCTTCTATGTTTCTTACTGTGGCTTAGAAATCACTTAAACCAATCTCATGGGTTTTTCCTCATGACGCATCAGCACGTTAATCAATGCAGAAAATGAATCATGGGAAATTCCATAGCTGTCTCGTAGTTCACGCCTAAACATTATAAAACAGAAAACCCTGGAAGGGAATTATACCACATGCTGTTATATAAAATAGGTCTTTGGATTATGGACGCGGAAATTCTTTAATGGACGACGGCTGAATAATGAATGGCGGACTAGACGCTTGTATTCTAGGCTGACCGAGAAGCGCAAAACTTTTCATACAAGTGTGAAACTTCGGAAACTGCATTTTCTTCTAAATGTAGTTCCAATTGCTAATCCCCATACGATCACATATTCGCTAACCCCAGCAGCCTATACCCCCGATGAGGGGATTTTAGCTGTAATGTCAAAAAAATATCTGACCACAAAGATATCACAAAGTCATGTTTGCTGAAATTTATAAATCCAAAAAATTCTCATTAAATTTTAAAATTTTAAAAGTTTATTTTTTAAGAAAGATATTACAACTACCATTTTAATGCTCGGAAGTCATACTCATTAACCAAGAATTATTACGAATTAACCTAACAACTGTTTGATCTTAACTAGTCTGGGTTGAGGGAGAGAGATAAAGGCAGGGGAGCGCTCCACTCTTGCACTTCCAGTGTTGCTTAAACTTCCATTATCGCCGAAAGTAACAGCTGAAAATGACTTAACAGCTGATCATATCGAGGTCATTTACAGCAGATGTGCGCAACAGAGGTAAATTTCAAATGGTTCCCATGGCGGTGTGTTAATACTGTTTTTACGTTTTTGTTCAGACGCAAATTTTATTCAGCATTATATGGAAATTTATCGAATTACGGGGCAGTCTTCGTTCGGGGACAGAAATGGCGTTTACATAGAAAAAGCTTCTTCTTAAACTGATTCGTTGAATCCATTTTTCTTATGAATTTTACATGCTGAAATATTGACTTCGAATAAATAGGCGATAGGCATTTATAGGTCGATATGCTGAACCTTAATTCTCTTTCTCTCCTATAAAATAGGTTTATCGCAAAAAGATCAGAACCTTGGCAAACCGAGTCTATTGGTAATATAAGTCATGCATACTATTGTTTCATCCATTAGAGCTGAACCATTTATTGTTTTGCCTCTGGGGCTAGCGTTCAGGACAATATTATCTGTCAGTTTATGAGTTTCACATTCATTTTAAGAGGACATTTGTTCGAGAATATTCTGCTTGGACTAAACGACAATGAAAAATAAAGTGCAATTTTCACTTAATTTTGACAATTATTCATGGATTTTTTTCCAGAAATCTATTATTTTTATTCGATTCGAATTCCATATCATGCGGGGTGGGGTAAAAATTGCGTGAGAATGAGTATCCATTAGGCAGCCGCGACATCACGGTATTCTCTGACTCACACTGGAGTAAATGGTTCCTTACGTAGGAACAAAAAATTCCACACGATGTCCGTGTTTTCCAGGTTTAAGTCATAAAACACGAGGTATTCCTTGAGATACGAGTGTATGATGATGTTGCAGTGTTTGACTCATGATCAGTATTTTCCTGCTGTCATTCATCCTCGCTACACCAGGTTTGTAGAGCAAAGAAACCCTGGTACTGGTGACTGCTGTATGTGCATGCGTGCAGGGTGTCGTAGTAAAGTAGGTCGTAATATATGTGGGATATGCTGACTCGCTCATCACTGGTAGGAATCCATTTTGGCATCCATGTTGAAACTCTTCGCAGGCGTCGTAACTCAGAGTAGCGCATATCAGCTGTAGGACTTCTGTTGCCATGGAAGTCGGCTTGAGATGAAAACCCACGAGAAACACTTCAAATTAGACGAGATCCTTCGGTGATAGAATCAATGGAATACTTATTTCGTTTAGATATATATTTTATCTCCTGCTAAGGGAGAAAAACAACGAGGACTATGTGA
The DNA here is from genome assembly GCA_036873755.1 of Hanleya hanleyi. Taxonomy (NCBI): domain Eukaryota; kingdom Metazoa; phylum Mollusca; class Polyplacophora; order Lepidopleurida; family Hanleyidae; genus Hanleya; species Hanleya hanleyi. The sequence continues at coordinate 95,082 of JAVTVY010028288.1, forward strand.
GCGGAAACACATCCCATAGTATGTGGTGTGCCTCACGTGCGGTGGATATCGGTTTACAGTGGAGAGCTGTAAAATCCCTACACCACTGATGCGCGAGGTCAGATGACTTCGACGGAATTGGCCGAGCGATCGCGAATGCAAGGCAGCATGCGTGCAGGAGTGTCGCAGTAAAGTAGGTCGCAGCATTAAACTTCATCTCAATAATTGATCGACTAACCACGAAGTCTCTCTAAGAAAAATTCTACAAACATTTTTACAGTAGGATATAGGATATTCGGGTATGTCAATTTTTCCCTACAAAGTAGGCTACCATCTGCAAATTGTCCGGTAGTCAGTGAATGAGTGAGTGAGTCCATACGAATCCTTTCGTCGGCAAAATAAGGAGAACCGTTGACATTAGAACCTTGATTTTTTGCATGAAGGTGCATTAGGGGACTTGTACCAGCAAGTTCTGAGCTGACCTAGTTTTGATGAAAATTTCTGGTGGTGATTCTGACTTGGGCTGTGCCCATCTTAATATAGGCAGGATTTCAACTTGGGGCGGGGGGATTTCCAAGTGTTCAGTGCGCGTTGGAGTTCTAATGCCTACCCTGCTTCGTAGGTCCTGTGACGTTAGTCACACTGCCATGTGTTAGAATCAATGAACAAATATGTATATTCGAACAAACAATACTGCAGCACTATAATATATCATTTGGAGTTGATAAAGAGTCCAGACGTCCCGATATACGAAATATACGAGATTGTAAATAGAGAATACGGACATGTAAGCTCGTTATAAGCATAATCAATCTCAAGTTAAATTCCCGAGGACTTAAACTTTACCTTGACTTTTGAAGATGGATATCATCGAGCAATTAGTTGACGTCCTGCGCTAAATGAAAACAGTGTATGTGGTAGAGGTTTGAGATTGTTTACTGGTGTGGTGGATAAGAATGTCCAGCTCCCATCTTCTAACCCACCTCACATTTAGACTAGAATACGGAAGATTCTAAGACGTAGACTTGGTATCACAGCCACGCTTTTATTGGAGATGTTCATGTGGAAACTATGAATTAACTACACGGCTCCTAGCTCCGGCTCAAGCTGAATTAGATACGCTAGCTCGGGAGCTGTGATGAGAGAGCAACTCAAATAAGTAACTCATCTGATGTTAATGGATGGGTATCGACGGTGTCTGATGAAGAAAATGTCTCAACATCGGGAAAGCATGGTAAATGCAAGTATGCGAAGAAAACTAACCTGTAATGTCCAACGTCCTGCGGTAAATTTCCCACCAAAGCAATAAACTTGCATATATTTGTCAAATGACGTGTACAATGTCTGTCCCCTCAGCTCATATACTCTTGGGTTTATATACAATGGGGCTACTTCATGATCAGCCATGACTTTACGAAGTAGAGAATTCAATACAAAATAAAAACTTTTTAAAAAGTTTGTATAAAATATTAATTTGACGCCATGTTGTACAACCGTACACAATTCACGCGTGTGTTTTGTATATATTTAAATAGTACCGTACAGTGAGAATTGTAAATGTTTATCTTTGAATTATGAACTAGCAATAACGTTTCTTCTTGAACTTTGGATTGGAAACAGATCTTTAAATGTGACTCCGTAATAGGACTGAACATATTGCGGCTCAGATTTATTAACTCACATTCCTTCATGTTAGAAATTTTAAAACATAAGGAGGCTTTCGTGGAACTATTTGGAAAGTGATACTAATCAGCTTTCACCTTTCAGTAGCCTTGGACGTCAAGGTGTTCATTGTAAAGATAAAATTAAGTGGTGTCATCTGGGCACCTTCTTATAATTCCTAATCGAGCTGTAATTTTTGCACTAATCTACAAATGAAGGTTTTCTTTTCCCGCACCAGCAATTGATTTCAGCGAATGAAAACAGCTGCCGTATGGCAAACCGTTTTACTTTTTATTCGACATTTGCTGATATCATTAAATAGATGCTGATATCTTCAAATGATTTGATGATATCATCAAATGATTTGCTAATATCAGTAAATGATTTGATATCATTAAATGGTTTGATGATATCTATAAATATCTGATGATATCATTACGAAATTTGTATTGATATCATAAAATGATTTTCTGATATCACTGAATATTTGCTGGTATCAATAAATATTTGCTGATATCAGCAAATACTGGATAAAAGTAAAACGGCTTGCCATACACCCGTTTTAATATTTTTCAGAACAGGATAACTCATTGAGCTTGCTTTCAATGAATAACTTTATCTGGTTAGACAGAACCATCTCTCTAAAATGGAGGTAAAAAAGGTTGTTTTTATCCAATAAATTCAAGAATATATCGAACGATATACCCACATCGGATGGTATTGAAAAAAACAAATTAATGTGCATAAGAATAGACGGTTGTTTTGTTCTCTATTAACAATTAAATTATGCACACTTTCATTGGAAAACCACTGTTACGATTTTTCAGCGTTATGATGAATAAGTCAAAAGTTATTAAGCAAAAACGACCTTTTTATCTCCATTTTAGAGATGTAGTTCTCTCTTACCTGTTTATGGTCACGTTTTAACCAGGATCTCTAGTTGAATGTTAAATGTTCCCCTCTAGCTGAATGTTGAATGTTCCCCTCTAGTTGAATGTTGAATGTTCCCCTCTAGCTGAATGTTGAATGTTCCCTCTAGCTGAATGTTGAATGTTCCCCTCTAGTTGAATGTTAAATGTTCCCCTCTAGCTGAATGTTGAATGTTCCCCTCTAGTTGAATGTTAAATCTTCCCCTCTAGCTGAATGTTGAATGCTCCCTCTAGCTGAATGTTAAATGGCCCCCTCAAGCTGAATGTTGAATGTTCCTCTCTAGCTGAATGTTGAATGTTCCCCTCTAGCTGAATGTTAAATGTTCCCCTCTAGCTGAATGTTAAATGTTCTCCTCTAACTGAATGTTAAATGGCCCCCTCTAGCTGAATGTTGAATGTTCCCTCTAGCTGAATGTTAAATGGCCCCCTCTAGCTGAATGTTGAATGTTCCCTCTAGCTGAATGTTAAATGTTCCCCTCTAGCTGAATGTTGAATGCTCCTCTCTAGCTGAATGTTGAATGTTCCCCTCTAGCTGAATGTTAAATGTTCCCCTCTAGCTGAATGTTAAATGTTCTCCTCTAACTGAATGTTAAATGTTCTCCTCTAGCTGAATGTTAAATGTTCCCCTCTAGCTGAATGTTGAATGTTCCCTACTAGCTGAATGTTAAATGTTCCCCTCAAGCTGAATGTTGAATGTTCCCCTCTAGCTGAATGTTAAATGTTCCCTTCTAGCTGAATGTTGAATGTTCCGCTCTAGCTGAACCAACACTTTTATATTCATTTTCTATCACATGATTTAGGATTAGGGGGTTTGTCTGCTCCGATGAACATGCCTGTTTCCATGCCAATCGGATCTCTAGGTCCATCATCGCCAGAATAATATGCTGAGTTATTTGTGGCTAAGAAATCGTTGTTTCTATTACTAGAATAATGGCCATTCACAAAGTATGACAATCGACACTGCCTTTAGGTTATGGGGCTGTTACGAAGGTCGTTTATTATGTCTTATTGGCGTAATTGTACAGTATAGTTTCAAGTCGATATATCGCATCTTCTTTATCAACGATTCTACCTTCTAGTAACATGTAACTTAGTGACGTCACTTAGGGGCCATCTCGTAGTTCCGATCAATAACTCTGTAAATTGTGGTTATAATTGCTGAAATGACATGAGGTTTCAGATTGTACTTTGCAAATTGTAGCTCTGACTTACTTTGGACAATCGACAACATTATTTTTAGTGAATGTAGGCATATTGTACAGTTAGTCGATCATATCATGCCCTAGAATGGATTTCTTGGAACTCGGAATCAAAGAAACCCATATTCCCAAAACGAAAACATCAATAAACTCATAAAAGATAGGTGCAGAATAATTGGACAGCTCGTTTCATGTGAGTTTAAATACAGATAATGGCCACTCATAGCTATAATCTATATGCATCACCATATTTTACAATCTTTGAGTGAAGCCGTGTAGAATGAAATTTCTGTGAAAATGTTTTGTGGCGTTGACAGAAATGTCATATTCTTTCATATTTATCAAATGCTACTAGGCGAGGTGCATGTATGTATACACAACGCATCATTCCGCCATATTACTGTTTAGGTAAGGGTATTTGACAATATCTCCAGTGTGGTAGGTTCGGAGTGAGAGTAATCCATACTCGTCATGAGTTGTCTCGTGTGGATTATCGCTTATTTCCTAAGTATCTAGTGATGGTGGATATATATCCTTTATACGGAATATTCAGAGATACACAATGTTTTAGATTCATAAAAGCGCAGAGGTAGGTCTGCCGAAATTGTTTTACATATATTACCCATTGGAAACCTTTTATGCTGTTGGTATATCATATTGCTAGATTCCACATATTATTAAGGAGAAATTAGGCAACTACATGTACAAAGAAACATCCCATGAATGATATCCCTTATATATTGTAGAACTATGACTGACAAGAGTCAGTTTGTTTTCTTTCAGTTCATGTTGTTCGCGGAGACTCCACCGAAGCCTGGATGTGGAGGAGAATCAGCTCTGGCAGACGTCAGAACAATTGAGCGGGAATTAGACGCGGAGGTTCTGGCCAAGTTCAAACGACTGGGTATTAAAATGTCCCACTTTGTTCCACATAGGGACAATACTGATTATTTATCTTGGCAGGAGGTTAGTAAGACAATCATAATATATTATACATGTATATCTACACCGTAGCTACATTCTCAGAAATATTCAGGGAATAATCCTGAATAGATCAGGCTGCATACCCACAACTCAATTTCAGGGATTTTACCTGAAATCCAGCGATTATTTCCTGAAATTCAGGTATATCCATGAATTAAAGCTAAATTACCGGAATTTTATGGGATTTTACGTACCTGAATAGGGTCGGGAACTTACCAATCAGGGTGGTATATTTGCCTGAATTTCAAGGATAATCCTCTCGTTCAGGGATCTATGCCTGGATTTCAGGTAAAATACCTGAAATTGTGTTGTGGATGTGCAGCCTGATGTATTCAGGATTACCTCCTTAATATTTCTGAGAATATAATAGGACACACAGATGAGATAATCGGATGTAATACAATTAATTTCGACGGTGATAGCCTAAATCTGTTTTATTGCATTAAAAGTAAAACAACAAGGTGAATAACAGCAGCCTTCCAACGTCAAGAGGGATTAATAGATGCAGGATTTGGCCGAATATGGACTCGTCTGACAATTAAGTACCATATATCTGTATGTTAACCCTGCTATAACAAAAAAAATCCTGACAGGGGAGACTCACATTTGAGGTGAAAAAATAACAAACAACACATTGCTTTCGTGAAATTTCACAAGGCTACGAAATTTTATCTGAAACTTATACACACCGTATATCTGTACCCCAACTATATATACTAATTTTCTGATAAGGCTGCCGACTGATCCCACTATGGAAATATACCAATCTCAAAACAAAAGTAAGCAACAAATGTATTTGATGAAAGGAGCAGTTATAGTAACAAAAACCTCCCTAAGGTGCTCTACGGGTCAGCGTGGTATTATGGTAATTTTCTTATCGGCCCTCCAGCTTAGGGCAGCATGGTTTATCCGTGGAGCCTATTAGGCTCCATGATTTACCATACCTTGTTTGTCTGACACAGTAGGTAGATTAAAGTACCAAACAGATTGGGCTCTCTGGGGATCCATTGTGATCCGTGTCTGCAGAGTCTAATTTCCAAAATTCGAAATTCACAGTTTTTTGTAGTTATGGTTATGTTTTTGTTAGGATTAGGGTTTTGTTAGGGTGTGTTTGTTTGGGTCATCGTCGCCATGTGACCGATAAGGTTAGGTGCGACGTTAAAATTCAAACAACCAACCGTTTTCTTATCGAGATTATTTGAGTTTTTTCAAACAAATAGACAATATTTTGAATTGAAATTCCGGGAGAGAAATCTGCTACTCAGGAAGCAACTTTGGTGTGCTTTTCGTGTCCAAAGCTGATTTGGGTCGCGCCTACGTCTCGGATGAAAAACCCGCTTTTAGGGGTCCCAAGAGTGAGCAACATTCCTATTATGGCCGTTGCGGAAAATCTGTGAAAACCTTTCATCTTGTGTACATATATATTATTCAGACATTACTTAGAATCCACTGACTAAATTTCTGACAGTTTTAAGAAGTTTTTGTGTGATAAAACGTGGTCAACTTCAGGCACATCTGAACTTTGAGTAATGGTAAATACATGCATTTGTATTATAGTGGTCGAGAGTGGCCTTTGTTTCAGGATGATGATTTAAATCAACAACACATCACATGAATTCCACCAGAGGAGAATTAAGGTGGCTTATAAAACGTGGTTTAGGCATTTTCCTTTTATTTCTAGGACTTTGAATCTGAAATCCCCGATAGAATTTGAAAAGTAAAAGTATGATAAATTTTCCGTTTTATCTGTAGTTATCACCTCTTCAAACCAGTAAAATTGTGTTAAATTCCGTGAACGTTGTGTGTCCAAGGAAACAAAACTGTCATAATATCAATCTAACCCGTATAAATAAAGCCAAAAATTTATTCCTATTATTCAGCATAAAAAAAGCTGTGTTTCCTTCAGACAAAATACCCAAGTCTTATATTGTTAATGTTCAGAGTCAATAGTACCGTAAAACAGCTTCGACTGACGTTTGAAATTGGGCTTTCGTCTGTTTTTGGATATTTCGCCACACATCTTAGCATGGACTGGTTGACATATCTAATATAGTACACATTTAAATAAAATAATATTTCTAACTAATATAACGGCAGTGATGGTGACTGAAAATATTAGCTTAGCTTTGATTCATGGTTTCATATTTTAGATATATTAAACAATTCATGCTTCAAGCAAATGTTAACGACAAATCCAGAAACAGTTGAAAGCCCAAATTTAAACTCCAGTCGACGCTGCTTTTCGTCCCTTTTAACTTTGAGTGTTAACTATATAAAAATTATTGCTGTTTGTGGAGAACATATATAATCCGTCATATTGTTCATTGATGTCCAAAGCACGCGGTGATACAGTGACCCCACCACCCGTGATATCCGCTTGAGTATGGAAGTTTTCCACATCTGAATATTGGTCCGAATCTCATACGGTACCGCCGAATATCAGCATCTTTAAAATGAAATTTCGTCGTCTGGAATTTCAGATGTTTCTGTCTGACAGTGCGTCTGCCGTAGAGCACCAACTATCTTCCTCGGGTTTTGAATATCAATGGACGCAGGACCAATCATTGAGATACTGGAGAATACTACCCGCTACTAGACCTCACCGTGAAACAGGTATTGCCTATAGCCCAATTCGAAAGGGGTTTTATCTCCCCTGTTCCACTAGGGGCGTATTGGGAAAGAGAACTTCCGGTAAGTACCAAAGGCCCTCACAATCAGTTTGAGTAATTAAATATTCTATTTTTCAAGACAATTATCTTTTTTCAAGACAATTATCTTTATGACGTAATGGTCCATGTAGAAAATGTAAGCAGAATAATTTTTCAAACAGATATTCTGGAATAGATTATTAATTTTAATATTATTCGAAGTAATTGCGGGTGCCTTTGGTAAAGGTGAAACCGAGGCGACTACTTCTCGGAAGCAGTTTTTCATACCTCTAACCTTAAAGAGCGGCAGTTATTCAGGGGGAGATCAGACACTTTCCGGAAAGGGCTATAGTCAGTCATCTACAGTTACAGATAACACCAACAGAAAAATCCTATCCAACAAGTTGGCTACCATTTCTATGAATCACGACATATACACTTCGCCATCCATAAGATGGCTTGCGAATCATGTGCCGCCATTGTTGCGGAGCGATATCCGATACTTTACCGTATATTGTTCGGTCTTCTTCCGGCGGAGAACAGACTCGAGAAATCTGATAAAATACAGGCGTTTCATACTTGTTCTCAAACATATATTGTCTGAGCTTGCAAAAAATACAGATATGAATAACTTCCGTTTCATCCAAGAGGTACAAATTCGAATGGGATTTATATAGGGCTAATGTCAGATATAATATTCCGTGATATTTATAACTGAGTTTACTGAGATTGGATACAGTGGTGATTCACAACCTGTAACCATCTGTACCGTCTGAGGTATTGTAGATCTGTAATTTTGAACAAGTAGGACAGCACATGACTTGAAAATGGCGGGTTACGTTGGGGTTACGTCGGTAGAGTTTAGCTGATTGGCTGACGACATCACGTGGTTTTGATTCATGGGAATTCCCTCATATAGTTGCCGAAAGTAGCCTGGAAATGGATACACCCGATCCCAGGGTCAGTCTTACCGCGTATAGATGATACAGTTGGTTACAGGTTGTGAATCACCACTGTATCCAATCTCAGTAAACTCAGTTATAATATCACGGAATATTATATCTGACATTAGCCCTATATAAATCCCATTCGAATTTGTAACTACATTTTTTTGCCAAGCAGGTGGCTAGCTTGGTGAAACATTTTCAAAATCCCGCCCACAGTAATTACACACATCAGTAGCACGTGATCTAATATATAAACATTATCCTGAAACAGTACTCAAATATGGCATAATTTCCAGACAGTTTGCGTGGAAAACCGTGAAGATGAAAGAGTTTACTCCCGCCGAAAAATCTGGCTTTGTTCGGGGGTAGAAAATATCAAGAGATTGTACCGTGCGAAGATGTTAATCTCCGTAAACTAAACGTCAATCATTGTAGAGGGAAAAGGTAGAAATTGTCGTGCTTGGCTTATCATGGGATCTCGTAGAATATCGGCGAACAGTTCGCACAAAGTTTTCATAGCGTTACGTCTAGATGGTATTCCCCTGATTTACCATCTTGGTTTACCGAGATTACACTGTATCGTGCACCTTTTCGACTACAAACTGAAGAATTTCATACTATTAACCTGATATGGCCTGGGCGATTTAGGGTGTACCGCCGCAGCGGCGGGGGAGGGAGGGGGAGTGCCCCCTATATATTTTCACTATCCCTAAGGCCAGAGTGCTGAGACTCACCACACTATATTTTCGGATCAAGCTATACCAGAAAATGTAAAACAAAATCAATATGGTCACCATGATGACGTCACAGTGACGTCATTTGAAAAAAGGCATTTATTGGACGATTTTTTGATCAAATTTTTCGTGTTTTTAAATTTATGTGCTTTCTTCGCAAAAACTGCGTTATAAATTAGTAAATAATAATCTTGTGTGAAATAAACTAGCTTTTCCCCATTTTTCCTCGCAAAAAACGCATGAATTTGGAAGAAAAAATGACGAAAACATCACTTTTCTGGTACTACATGATCGCCATTATGAGTTACCCATGATCCTCTGCTTGGGGGTTATGCAAAGTAGATTCAAAATGACCCCAATATGATAAACTACAAAGTCACGGAGTATTCAGTATTCCTTATACCCATTCGCAATAAATCGCGGTACAAAATGGAGCTCAAGAGTGGGATTCGAAACCACGCCTGCGTGCGCAGACCAGCTCATAGGACTGACGCCAGTTAAGGCCATTCGGCCATCTGGTCATTGGAACCAGACAGACATATGTACAACAGAAATAGACTATGTACACTCGTGTTCAGATCATGACCGCGCCGGTTCACTCTCTCTTGAAGAGGCTGTTTGTCTCTGTGTGATGTTTGCATGGGGAAAACTCCTTTGTTTGTGACGGCAATGAAGCTTTTTTTTTCAATCCAAAACCAAAAAAAAACTATTTTTCTTGAAGAATGTATGCTGAAGTGTTAGCCTGAAAAACATTACGATGGCCAGTTGAATAAAAATACACTCAAAATGTGCTCCATGGGCTATTTTGGTATTTTTGGGGAATTTATATCGAAAATGTTCTCTCGTCCCAAAAATATGACGTCAAACCAAAATCAAATTTGATACTTTCAAATGATCGAACTTACTAACACGTTGCGCGAAAATGTAATCTTGGTTTGAAGTCTCATATTTTTATTACAATAGAAAATCCGTCCTATAAATGCCTAAAAATATACTCTCTAAAATAATTAGATTGAAAATTCAATGTATTAGACTGGAATTAATGACCAATCTATTCGGTTGAATATTCCATCTATTAGATTGAAAATTTCAATCTAGTACATCGAATTTTCTGTCTATAACAGATTCATTTTATCGTTTTCAATCTATTAGATTGAATACTTTCAATCCAAAAGATTGGTCACTAATTTCGATCTGATAGATTGAATATCAATCTAATTGGGATCGTACCGAAATAGACCGGGAAATACATTTTGATGAACCATAAATTCATTCTTATGCGACTGACCATCGTAACTTTCCAGGCAGATATTTTTGAACAAAAAATGTTTTTGTAGGTATAGGAGTAGTATACAAAGCGTGAATTGATAGAATTCCCCTCAACTGCGCATGCGCAGAACCTGGTGTGACGTCATAAGTGTATGGGCATTGGGGGGTTATTGAGGGGGTATTGGGGAGGTGTGCAAAATTGTGGGAGGTGGGTACAAGATGGCCGCCATGTGGGAGGTGGGTACAAGATGGCCGCCAAGATGTGGGAGGTGGGTACAAGATGGCCGCCAAGATGTGGGAGGTGGGTACAAGATGGCCGCCAAGATGTGGGAGGTGGGTACAAGATGGCCGCCAAGATGTGGGAGGTGGGTACAAGAT
>JAVTVY010028289.1:0-11120 GCA_036873755.1 Hanleya hanleyi
GGATGAAGGCTGATTCTCTGAGGTCAAGCTCTCCATATCAGTAGATAGACTGTCAGCCATCTTGGATTCGGTATCAGTCGATGCACTCTCATCAATCTCTGTATCAGTATCTGCCTCAACGGCTCCTCGGCGTCTTCAGTCCCATGTATATTTTTCTGGTGTCGCATCATATCGTGATGTCTGGTGAACGTGCGTTCACACTCAGAACAAGTATAAGCCATGTTGACGGTTGAACGTCGACTGTGCGTGTTTTGGGAATGCGCTCGCTTTTATAGACAGTAACGCCCATCAACGCTTAGCTCAACGCTTCAACGCCCTGGTGAATTAGCTCAGAAGCTCTGATTTCATGGAATTGACACCAATTCATCGAAATGCAGTGACGCTCGTCAACGCCCGTCGTTACACCTTAACGCTCGTCTCAACGCTTTAACACACTTTCTTAATGCTTTAACGTTGTTTAATGATGCGTTCGAACAAATGTTTCTTTTGTGCTATTGCTCTGACATACGCCGCTTTCCAGTTCATGCCCGAGGTTTTCAACATCGACGCTGTTCTTTCAATTTCCATATGGACTTGGTCCTTATCCAACAATTTCATATGGGTCAGTAAGTCGACATACTGCTGACGTAAAGCCCGTCGTAGTCTGGGTGCCAATCTGTTATGGGCTAAAATTGCAGCTTCCTCTTTCGAATATCCTTTGCGTTGAAACTTGTTTCCTGTGGCCTCCAAAATCTCGCCCATCTCGGCGTCCATACTTTCTTTGAACAAATCCTTCCATAGCCTCGAGTTCACATTATGTTCTTCAACCTCGGGTTGGGCCTTCACGGTTGGGTGATATTCCGGGACTGATGGTATGAAGCGGACCCGCTGTATGGGGGTGGGCTGCTGCTGCTGCTCTGCCAGGAGTGGACTCGGCGGATGGTGTAGGGGTATATGCCGTTGTGGTGATTCCTCGCCGGGTAACAGGTGGGTCGTCAGCCGACGATCTTCGGGGGTATGGGCTTTTAAATCTACGAACAGGTAGCCGTACGGACGAATTGTCGCTTCTTGAAACGCCCGCATAAAATGGTCAATGTTCTGAGGATAAATTCGACTACCAAACACACGATTTGTGCTCTGTCAATGGGATTGGAGAACAACACAAAGTATTGGCAGTTCAAGGCAATATCTCTGGACGCCTTCCCTTGAGGAAAGAGATTCTGAGTCAAATAGATGACGGACAGATTGCGATGATGGGACCCTTTGGTGAATAGGTCGGCGATTTTCGAATTGTCCTTGGCCGCACTCATCAGATCATCGAGAACTACCACGTTGGTCTGCTCGGAATCGAAGTAATAGGGTTCGTCTATGTCGTGAGGAATTCCTGGGACAAAGCTCACATTCTGTAACCTTGTAGTTTCGTAGGCGGGCTGCCATTGGCTATAACACCAAACAACACGTGTCGGAGCTGGGGTTGCCACACCTCCCTCTAAGAACTTCATCACGCAGGATGTCTTTCCACACCCTGTAGGGCCGCTCACCGTCATCATATAGGGATGCTCTACTGCTCTTGTTGGACCTATAGCGGGACTCGGCTGTGTCTCTTGGTTGTGTTTGCGTTGAATATGCCTGAGCATACTATCGCGACGAGAGAATGCTCTCTCACAGAACGTACACGTACACGACATGTTCATCAGTCGACCAATACATATGGACTGATGATGGACACATGATCATTCCTATATTTAAAGACTCTACCACCACCACACACACCACCACCGACTCCACCAACACCACCACCGCACACCACCAACACCACCAACACCACCACCAACGCCACCATCAACGCCACCAACGCCCCCACCAACGCCACCACCAACGCCACCAACGCCACCACCGGGCGTCAACGCCCGGTGGTGGTGGTGGTGGTGGTGGTGGTGGCCGGAACTGACCTTTGACCCAGGCACGCGCGGTGTAAAGGTTTCCACCGTGCGGTGGAAACCTTTGCGCGCCGGGGTCAAAGGTCAGTTCCGGCCACCACCACCACCACCACCACCACCGGGCGTTGACGCCCGGTGGTGGCGTTGGTGGTGGCGTTGGTGGCGTTGATGGTGGCGTTGGTGGCGTTGGTGGTGGTGTTGGTGGTGGCGGTGGTGTTGGTGGAGTCGGTGGTGGTGTGTGTGGTGGTGGTAGAGTCTTTAAATATAGGAATGAACATGTGTCCATCATCAGTCCATATGTATTGGTCGACTGATGAACATGTCGTGTACGTGTACGTTCTGTGAGAGAACATTCTCTCGTCGCGATAGTATGCTCAGGCACATTCAACGCAAACACAACCAAGAGACACAGCCGAGTCCCGCTATAGGTCCAACAAGAGCAGTAGAGCATCCCTATACGATGACGGTGAGCGGCCCTACAGGGTGTGGAAAGACATCCTGGGTGATGAAGTTCTTAGAGGGAGATGTGGCAACCCCAGCTCCGACACGTGTTGTTTGGTGTTATAGCCAATGGCAGCCCGCCTACGAAACTACAAGGTTACAGAATGTGAGCTTTGTCCCAGGAATTCCTCACGACATAGACGAACCCTATTACTTCGATTCCGAGCAGACCAACGTGGTAGTGGTCGATGATCTGATGAGTGCGGCCAAGGGCAATTCGAAAATCGCCGCGGACGTTTCAAGAAGCGACAATTCGTCCGTACGGCTACCTGTTCGTAGATTTAAAAGTCCATACCCCCGAAGATCGTCGGCTGACGACCCACCTGTTACCCGGCGAGGAATCACCGCAACGGTATATACCCCTACACCATCCGCCGAGTCCACTCCTGGCAGAGCAGCAGCAGCAGCCCACCCCCATACAGCGGGTCCGCTTCATACCATCAGTCCAGGAATATCATCCAACCGTGAAGGCCCAACCCGAGGTTGAAGAACATAATGTGAACTCGAGGCTATGGAAGGATTTGTTCAAAGAAAGTATGGACGCCGAGATGGGCGAGATTTTGGAGGCCACAGGAAACAAGTTTCAACGCAAAGGGTATTCGAAAGAGGAAGCTGCAATTTTAGCCCATAACAGATTGGCACCCAGACTACGACGGGCTTTACGTCAGCAGTATGTCGACTTACCGACCCATATGAAATTGTTGGATAAGGACCCAGTCCATATGGAAATTGAAAGAACAGCGTCGATGTTGAAAACCTCAGGCATGAACTGGAAAGCGGCGTATGTCAGAGCAATAGCACAAAAGAAGCATTTGTTCGAACGCATCATTAAACGTCGTTAAAGCGTTAAGAAAGTGTGTTAAAGCGTTTAGACGAGCGTTAAGGCGTAACGACGGGCGTTGACGGGCGTCACTGCATTTCGATGAATTGATGTCAATTCCATGAAATCAGAGCTTCTGAGCTAATTCACCAGGGCGTTGAAGCGTTAAGCTGGGCGTGGTCGGGCGTTACTGTCTATAAAAGTGAGCGTATTCCCAAAACACGCACAGTCGACGTTCAACCGTCAACATGGCTTATACTTGTTCTGAGTGTGAACGCAGGTTCACCAGACATTACGATATGATGCGACACCAGAAAAATATACATGGGACTGAAGACGCCGAGTAGCCCGTTGAGGCAGATACTGATACAGAGATTGATGAGAGTGCATCGACTGATACCGAATCCAAGATTGCTGACAGTCTATCTACTGATATGGAGAGCTTGTCCTCAGATAGTCAGCCTACATCCCAGGAAAGTGAGGCAGAACCTACCTTCTGGGATTGTATTGTGACAGCAGCTATCAATACTCACGCTGAAGCGATCGAGGACGCCGGAGAGGATAATTTGCAACAGACGTACACCCAAATGCGCCCCCGCATCAGGAAAACAGCCATGGCGATCTATGAACAGTATACCTTACTACCGCTTGAAATGAAAGGCGACCCCACGCACAGGTCCATCGTGAAGACCAAGCGTCACTTGGAAGAGGCTATGGGGCTACCACCCACCGAGGCCCTGGAAAATGCGATCAGAATGCGCAAACAACTGTTTCAGGACATGCTGCCCGAAGAATATCCAGGCCTGTCCGACGATGATTAGAATAAACGGTTCAGAATGAACATGACCGAAGAAGGAACTCTCTGAAATGGCGACTTCTGATTGGACAAGAATACATCTAACGGACAGGAACGAATAGGACAGATGCAAATGGCGGTCTCTGATTGGACAAGATTCTTTCTTGAATTGTAAACATACCCAACGCGGCTCCCCCAGCGTGGGTATGTTATGATGGAGGGGAAAATAAACTATATGAAAAAAAACTTGTTGTTGTTGTTCCCTCATGTGTCATCCATGTTGTTGTTGTTTTCTCTCTCCGGTCTATATCATGGCGTCAAGGCGCTAGCGGGACCCATACAGGGTCCAGTTTTCGACACTAGGTGACCACATCCCGAATAAATGGCCAGTTTTCGACACCGGATGTGCCGCCATCTTGAACATACGTGCCGCCATCTTGGATATGTCCCATAATGCACCGGGTCAAAATACTCGCTTCTGATTGGTTGAGAGCTCTGTGACGGATTTGAAATACTCGCTTCTGATTGGACGAGAGCTCCGCATTGCTTCTGCGCATGCGCAGAATGATATTCCTACCGCACACCCAACCCACCAGCTGCCCCTTCACGAATGCTTCACTTTGATACCTCACTCGACCCAATCGGACCAAACGAGCTCCGACCAAATTGTGTTCCCTTATTTCCAACCCTCGTTAACGAATGTTAACCGTCCGGTTTTCATGCAGGGGCAGAAGACTGGAGGTTATATCAAACATTCACAATCGGCTTTAACTATAATAATATTTTTATTTATAATATTTAGTACCTAATTATTTATTGCTATTGATCATGTGTGACTTAGATCACGATAGTGCCAGTCGATGGCAAAAAATAACACCAGAAAACAAGAAACTACAAACTTTTCTATTCTTTGTAATACAGGCACAGCACACTGAAGACCACAGACGAGTAAGACCAGCCATGAAACAGAACACCTATGACGACAAATATTATGAAACAGCACCAAATGGAGATGAACATGATGAAGATCATCATCGTCGGTCCACAAGAACGTCCAGAATACTCGACCCTGTACCACGCCAGACACGCTACCCCACCGAACTGAGCAACCAGAATACCAAATCCTAAACCACACAGACACGCTACCCCATATATGACACCGAAATGACGCCTCAACACAGAATATCATCCTTTGACTTTCACACAATATAGGACGTAGACCTGCCGTCCTGTGCTCCAATACACACTCCAAGCAATTGTTACAGGCACAGATTTCTGGAAGAACCCACCCTGTTCCCAAGGGCGTCGTTAGGGAAGTCGATTCAAAAAATCCTGAAGACGCCCATGGTTCTCCCAGTTTTTTCTGGACGACTTTGTGCGTACAAAGGGATACCAAGACAAAGGAATCATCCACGCGATTAGACCTACAGTGAACTCATATTTACTAGTATAGCTTAACCAAAAAACCCCGAAAGAGACTTACGAACTTGTACATAGCGACTTTTATTTACTTCTATTTATATCTCCTGCTAATCTATCATTGTTATTTATTCATTTATTTATTTATTTATTCATTCATTTATTTATTTATATATTTAGCGCTGGAAAAGATATTAAAAGAAAACAAAGAAATGTACCGCGAAATTCAAATAAAACATTGAGTTGATGGGCCGCGAAATCCGAATGGGAAGCGGCCCTTAAACTACAATTTCAATCAAAAACCCAATCGGACCAATAGTGGCTCCCCTAGCTCCCAAAACGGCTATTTTCATACCCTTTGACCACCGCGCATGCGCAGAATGGCGATATTCCAACCCCACACCCAGCCCATCAGAGGCTCCCTCACCTAGGCTTCACATGGATACCTCACACGACCCATTCGAACCGTGAATAGCCCATCTCTAACCCAAACACACACACACATACCCCCCAAAATGCCTACTTTCTATACTACGGGCCAGTCTGCGCATGCGCAGACTATTGAGCACGGACGAACCATTAGTGTAGTCAAGTGCTCCTCCACGAGAGCTTCAAAATAAGACCTCACTCGACCCCATTGGACCACCAGGGACTCACCTAGACTCCAACATCTCCACCCCGTATGGCCCTATACACCCATAGCCATGCAGTATAGGCCTATGGGCCTACCCAGGCCTTGGTGACTTTTTTCAAAAATTTCACCGATTCGCTCCGCAACACTTCCTATCATGTTCTACATGACGAGACGTGAAAAACGAGACCCCACAACCCCACCGCAAATGTATAGAAGTGGGTTTCCCAGTAGGATAAACATTGAACCTATACCCCAGTATGGGAATATATATTTATATATATATGTCTATATGGGGCTATATCGTACTTTTTCAAAAATTTCACCGATTCGCACGGGGACACTTCCTATCATGTTCTAAATGACGAGACGAGTAAAACGAGACCCCACAACCCTACCGCAAATGTATAGAAGTACGTTTCCCAGGGGGACAAACATTGATCCTATACCCCAGTATGGGACTATATGGGGCTCGGTGACTTTTTTCAAAAATTTCACCGTTTCGCTCCGGGACACTTCTTATCATGTTTGTCTTGACGAGACTAAGAAAACGAGACCCCACAACCTATACCGCAAATGTGGAGAAGTAGGTTTCCCAGGATGGTCCTATACCTCCCATACCCCATATAGGCATTTTCCCGTAATTTAGAATAAAGTCCGTGTTCCGTATTTTTTCAGGAAAATTTTTACATACACCCACCCAGGAACTAGGGGGAGATAACTCTATTGAAGGCGAGCCCCGTTAAGCCCGGCGACCTATATACCCCCCATACCCCATATAGGCATTTTCCCAGGTTTTTCGATAAAGTCCGTGTTCCGCATTTTTTTTTTTCAGGAAAAATTTTACATGCACCCACCCAGCCATAAAATACCCCTTCACCTAGGCTTCACTTTGATACCTCACTCGACCCCATTCGACCATTAGGGGCTCCCCTAACTCCAACACGGCTATTTCCATACCCTTAGGCCACCGCGCATGCGCAGAATGCCGATAGTTCAATGCCACACCCAGCCCATTAGATGCCCCTTCATGAATGCTTCACTTTGATACCTCACTCGACCCCATCCGACCATTTTATCTAGGGACTACTTTTTCTCCGCGGAAGCTTTTTTCCGCGACCGAATCACCGCCAGACCGCATCACCGCGGAGGAATACATGCCCAGGGGCCCTTTGCCCGAACTATAGCCTAGACAGGTCAGTACATGTCTTGATCACGTGATCGTCGCCATTACACCCCACCCCTAAAAATCGCCTCCTTTTATACGTTTTTCTACAATCCGCCATTTTAAACCCACCACCACCACCCACAGGCCGCCATTTTAAACCCACCACCACCACCCACAGGCCGCCATTTTAAACCCACCACCACCTCCCACATCAGCCGCCATTTTAAACCCACCACCACCACCCACAGGCCGCCATTTTAAACCCACCACCACCACCCACAGGCCGCCATTTTAAACCCACCACCACCACCCACAGGCCGCCATTTTGAACCCACACCCACATCAGCCGCCACAACACCTATAGATTATGTTTATTACTAGGACGTCAGCGAAATACTAGTACCCATCCTCCGTATGGCAGAACTGTACAACCCAGAACAAGTCAGGACATGCCTTGATCACGTGATCGTCATGGGCAACCCCCCACTGGGGAATCCCCCACTGGGAAACCCCTCCGCACTTCCGTCACAAATCTGCGCAGAAATACCTGCGCACTCGTCAAAATGCGCGCTGTAATCACGGCTATATACTACTTGGCGGCCACGTGGGGTACCAGAATAGTGATGTTTTTGTCATATTTTTTTCAAAATTTCTGCTTTTCCGCGATGAAAAGTGGGCAAAAACTATTTTCTTTCACTCCACATTAATATTTACTAATTTATCATGATGTTTTTGCGGAGAAATTGCATAAATGAAAAATTCGGAAAATCTGACCGAAAAATCGACCAAAAATGCCGTTTTTGAAAATGACGTCACTGTGACGTCATCAATGCGGCCATCTTGGATTTTTTGTTTTACATTTTCTGATAGAGCTTGATCCAAGGGTATAGTGTGGTAATTTTCAGCTCCCTAGCTCAAGGGGTAAGAAAAATAATTAGGGGGGGGAGGGCATTTCGCTTCCCCCTCCCACCTAGGCCTGAACAGGTCCCCAAAAGCCCAGGCCACATAGGGTTAAGAACCGTAAGATAACAGCTCACAGAGGAGCTATTATTACAGACACGAAAAACATTAAATATCAACAGTGTACAAAATAAATCTACATGAACATACATGTATTTACAAACAATAGGATAGATATGAACATTAAGTCTCTGAACGGCTAAAGATGTGACGGCTGTCCAATCAATAAGCAGTTTTGGAATATGGTCAAGCCCGGTTTATGTACAACAAACAGCAAAAATCGAACAAATGTCAGATCGATCACAATGAGAAAATTTTAATCAACCGTGCGGAAGTTGGAGAAAATCTGAATAACTTTATGTTACCAGTAGTTCGTAATTCAATTGGTATAAGGATATATTTCTTGTCCTAGTCACTGAAACCAAGATCTTCATGCTTGTCAAATTGCAGCCCAGGCTGCGTCAATAGTATAGGAAAACGAAATTCTGTATTAATTGTGGAGCCCGTTTTGGGCGGTGTTGGGTGAACCGTGATGGGGAATGAATATGCATATACTTTAGTGGCGCCATGAATTCCGGTGGTCGCAAATGGGCCGTGAGTGGGGTGTAACCCTTGACCTTGGATCTTGGCATGTGACACGCCTGGCGTGTCTGCTACTCGATGCAGCGAAAGTTGAATACTGCATGTACAGGTAATAAACCTATGGCATTAACCATGCATCGGTCTGTCGCCCGTTCATGTTAGAATTGCAAATGGCGCTTTTTTGACTTCTATACCCCGGATGAAAGGGCGTCATCTACAGGCATTATGCACACACGGAAGCCAATTTATAATGAGTGCATATAAAATTCGAACTATGAAAGAAGTCCGGGAAAACTACTACCCATAAACTGACAAATATTGTGGAGTGTGTGAATTCCATCGAACCGGCTCACGCCGTCGGGTACGACGACAAGAGTGTTGGACGAATTTATTCGGTGACATTATGCGCATTCGCACCCGGTAATGAGACCTGTTGTTGGAGTTGTTTTGTATAGGTGGATCATGATGGGTCCAAATGTGACGTGGTTGGTACCATTTTGTAGTTCCTCTGAGTCAAATAGAGATGGTAGCGTTGAACAGTGCCGTCATTCTGCATATACGCAATCGGGGAGTAGAAGAGAAAGGGCATCCTATTGTAAGACCGTGGTAGTGGCATTGCTCTGTGTTATGCGAATGTGCAGTCTTTGAGTAGTGAAAGAAGAGCAATCGGGAAATAGTAGAGTAGATTCGGTGTGGGTTGTTTGGGTGGTTGGTCTCAGACGGGGGTCACCCATGGTTCTGGACGTGTTCATGCCGCGGTTTGGGGCCAGGGTCACCTGTGCATGCGCAACCGGTAGTGGAGAATGTAGTCTCATGCAGGAAATAATAGGCTAAAGTGTGGGTTTCTATGAAAAGCAATACGACCGGGATGGTATCTCAGTGATGCGAGATTACGTGTGTGATGGAGCGATTTATTGAGTCACTGAAAAGGATGAAACGTGAGTGAGATATGAGTGAGTGCGTCGAATCGTAGTGACGCCATAACGATGGGGAGTAAGATGTCCGACACACACACCTTCCCAACCACACACACAGATATACGTAGCCTCTTTCACCTACCAACGCATAAACCCTATCTGCCCTGGGCGATTTGGAGCGTACCAAAGCTTCGGGAGGGGCGGAAAGTGCTCCCCGCCCTATATATTTTTGTTATTCCTAAGGCTAGAGTGCAGGAACTTACCACAAAACATCCGCGGGTTAAGCGCTACTAGAAAATGTAAAACAATCCAAGCTGGCTGCCATGATTACGTCACAGTGACGTCATTTAAAAAAGGCAATTTTTGGCGATTTTTCGGTCAGATTTTGAGAATTTTGTATTTATACAAGTTTTCGGCTAAGACTACATAATAATTTAGAAAATAATTATCTGATAAGAAATACAATACTTTTGAGCACTGTTTTGTATAAAAAGACAACAGTTTTGAACAAAAATGACAAAAATACAAATTTTCAGTCACACACATAAGGCAGGAATCTTTATTTGTTCATGATTCTCTTTTCGGAGGGATATGCAAATAGGCTAAAAAATGACCCAATATAAGATGCGCAAAAGTCACAAAATTTCAGCTCTCAATATTTGTTCGTTCCGGAGCTACGGGACAAAGTTCACTAGGGGGCGGAAAGTGCTCCCCAAGATCAGGTATAGCTAACGCCCTATCAATGCACTACCGTAACGCCACAGTCCAGAATTGACCATGTATAGAAACTAACAGAAGAAAGAGTAGATCTAATTCTGTCATATTTAATCTAGACTTGTTTCTAATATAGGTGGCACTGTTTGTGTCTACGTTTACAGCCTTTCGCAAAAAGGCGGGTTTTGGTCACATGTTGCTCAACCTCAAACGCTAATTCTACGTGTTTTACCGAATAGGCTTATTACATTTGAAGAAGGAAGCCCAGGTGTGATCTAATTCCAATAGATCATACCTCTCGACCAATCGGTGTGGATTATATGGCATCGTAAGCTCAGTTGAACTCGCCCAGAGGGGTAATAGGATTGGAAAGGAGATCAAAATTTATCGCCTGCTTATCTTCTTGTACATCAGGGAGCCAATTAACGTTGACGAAAGAGTTTTCTTCCGCGGAGATTTATTTAAAGTTGTTGATGTCACTAAACCTTTCCGGACTTATGAGAGGTACAAAATCCAATCATTGGATGACGGGAGAATTTCACATGTATTTTAAAATCAAGGGTTACGCTTTCATCATTTTGATCGTCAATTACGTTTTATCACGCCCCTATAGGTGTCATACTGTGGACCCTCCAACCCGTGTCGATTTCAGGCACGCGACTTGCAGGTGTTGCTTGCTCCGCTTAATTGGCG